>PTRB01000192.1:29841-52131 GCA_025094155.1 Lichtheimia hyalospora FSU 10163
ATGATGATAATGATGATGATGATACTTCTTCACAACCCGGTTCTCCCAAGGGATCTCGCAATCAAGTGAACACTGGGGAGAATCGTCTTGGCTTGTTACGACGAACTGCATCCGTCATGTTATGGTTAGAGTGACGGTGACAATGACATTGACAATGACAATGCTCCTCCCACAACTACTACAATAACCACTGCATCATCTTCACCAACTACCACGGATCGATCATCTACACCATCATCAACTCCTCCATTATCACCACTGCTATCGAGTGCGTGATTCAGCAATCAAAATCACACGTATATGCATTCTTATCAACATGAACGGGAACACGGGTTACACATACATGCGCAACGCATACACAACACTCACGTACACCTTTATCAACATGAACGGGAACACGGGTTACACATACACGCGCAACGCATGCCATCGAGTACATACAACACTCATGTATGCCAATAAGCACGTACACTTTTATCAACATGAACGGAGATACGGGTTACACACAACACATGAACCAGAAATGCTCTTTTTCAGACACGAACATTTGCATTGTAAACAAAATCTTCCCAGCGATTCACACCAAAGCATATCACATATTTTTTACCCCCTAAATTACATGATACTCCCATATCTTGTTTTTTGTCTCTTTCATGGTATTGTTTCTTATATTCTTTTTTTTTCACCCCCATTTGCTTTGTCTAAAAGAAAATTAATCATACAACTTTGTTCAAGTATAACACATACACCCAAAAAATCTTCATTGATTTGTATAATAAACTAAAGTTTCTATATTGTCAACATTTGTTTGATTACCCCCGTGAGAAATGTTCTGGGAAATGGGATGGATCGACAGCGATCCATAATGATAAACACTGGAGATGGTACAAGTTTAAACCTTGTTGTGGATGATGTGTGGCACCTATACACAGCCACTTTTTTTTAATATGAAAAGGATATACTGTATGCGGTAAAAATGCGAATGGAAGTGAAGGGGGAATGAAAAGATACAATACAAAGGGTTGTCTAATGTCTGTAATCTAACCAAACGCTAACACTATCAGGGCCAACCAGGTCTCGTATGGTTGAAATGAGCAACTCGATTTCGACAGCAAGTTGTTCTGAACTCATCAAATATGCGCTGTAATAAGTATATTCTGGATCAGCTAAATGCTCAGGCATCAAGTTGGGTATCAAGCGTGCTTTGTTGGTAAGGATGCGTCTTGCACGAGTAGGTCGTAGGATGTATGGAGGAAGTGGTGATTTGTTGCTCAATGCATTGGCACCCAAATGAAGTGCAGTAAGAAATGATGCAATCTATTATATCCATCACGTGTTATCACTTTGTTTACATACACACAGAGAATATTATACTTGCCGCATTCTTTCGCTCCTTCCAAGTATTACGCACCAGATCCATTCGCCAATGTTCATGAATACGTTCAAGTGCATGTTCCATATCGATCATAAGATTCACCATATTTTCCAAGACTTGAAGGATTTGCAAATATTTATCTTCTTGAAACACTCCACGTAATGCAGGTTCGAAACGGCTTTGTTCTAACAAGACCAGTGCACCTTTGATTTGCTTTCGAATATCTGCAGCCACACATCGAAACACCTTGCGATTCTCCTTGCGAACATTTTCATCACGACGTGAATTCTTGAGTAACAAGGCGAGAAAGGATGAATAAAGAGCAGCAACATCACCCAAAGTGTGTGAGATACGATGTCGTAATTCAACACGGCCTGTACGTGGATATGGAAACACACTAATCACCAAGGCAGCAACTACACCAGCAAGTACTGAAATGGTTCGTTCATAGGTCACTTCATATACAGAAATACCAGCACCTGACATCTTGTAGTGATACGCATATCCGACAACTAAAGTGATACAAGGTGAGTGATTTTGGGGGGGGTATAAAGGAGATGAGACACTTACTAATTGAAGTGGTGATAAGACTAAACAAACCAGTCGCCTTCCAAAACTTGCCATTCAGGTACACGAGCCACCAGGGGAGATTGAATAGAAACACCAAGATCACCATGGCAGCACGATTGGTTCGGCTTATTTCCCAAATCAACAAGGAACAAATGGCTCCGATAAATGTACCGACTGTGCGTACCATCAACCTAATCAAACATTGTCAACTGTCAATGTCAGCTCCATTCACCCGATCCCTTGCTTGAATGCTTACCCGAAAAAATTACTTCCAACCGATGGACCCATCCACACCAATGCAACCACTGCAGCCCATTGACCACGAGCACGATTATACCAATCAATGGATTCATCCAAGAAGGCTGGTAAAGTGAGCGCCATAAGAACAATGCATGCACGAACAGCAAATGCAGTATCAGCAGAATATAAATTGGCTTTGCAGAATTGCCAACAAGTATAGAAAGCACGTTGTGTACGAGTTGTCGGATATGCAACATCAGGATCATGATACATGACTGTTGGATCAAATCGAGGTGGAGCAGCACCACCACTGCTTTGTCGTTTACGTAATTGCAAATCATCATGGCTTGCATTGGCAGGTACTTGTCCTCTCATAGGTTCGGCAAGATCAGGAAGAGCTTCCAGTTCATTGAGAATAGTGGTTGCACGACGAGAAAGTGAGCGTTGTAATCCAGCTGATTCGTATATATGCGTTTCAACAATTTGTGCCGGTGGATCAAGGCCGACATCCTCCTGATCGTTTTTGCGACCAAGCCATTTTCGTAATGACATGTGTGGTAACCATAGTCGTCGACTTGTACGGACTTGATCCATTTCATAAACAAGGGATGATAATGTATAGACACGTTCAGCATAGCCACGTAGATTGAACTGAAAATGTAACAACATGAATAAAATGCGTCTTGGAACATCCTCGTGATATAATCGTTGTAATCCAGTGAGTCGATGGCTGTCAAATCTTCGGATCGCCTTTAATAAGGGTGCTGATGGATCATGATCGCGTGCATATTCTTCATCCAATGATCCTTTTCCAACAAGATTGCGTATAGTACGAGACCACCCACCACGTTGCATTCGATTCAGTCGTAAGGTTGATTCATACGCTGCAGTGGAACATGCTTGTGACAATTCACGATAAATGGGTCGTACAGTTTCAAGTATTTCATCATATTCACGCCTCCATACATTAGGTGATTCAGGTGGTAATGTGATGGTGATATGTTCAGGAGTAAAGTAACCGTTGCCATGGTCATTGTCGTCATCCCTTACAGCTGCTTTTGGATCATGTTCCTCATCATCACTATCATCCACCTCCTTTTCATTGGGAGCAAACTCGCCACTTTCCCCTAAAGGTGATGGGATCTTGGTTTGTTGTGTAGAAGTGGAAGGTCGCATAAGATCGTCGTCATTGTTGTCATCATGCGTTTCACTATTGTAACCTAGTGACCCAATACTATGGCTGTGGCTACTGCAAGTGCTGCTGCTGGAACTAACTGTACTTGTATCATCATCATCCTCTAGGTCACTTGGCCAACATGGATTATCAGAATCAACAGTCGAAAAGCTTTGTCCACTATAACTTGCTCGAGGATCGGCTGCAGGATTGCTGATGGGATCAAGGTTGTCATAAGTTGCAAATTTCTTGAGTCGATTGGCAATGTGGCGACGTGTAAGTGCTTTTCGCATATTGTCTTCAATGGTACGACTAAGACCAATGCCTTGAAGCGGCACTCGCATCTTCTTCATCAACCTAGTGATTTCACTGACATCGCGAGGAGCTACTGCACTGAATGTCACTTCTCGACGCACCACACGTTTCTTCTCGACCAAAGTTTGTAAAAGAGATTCAAGGGTGCGCTGGACTACTGGCAATGGTTCCACTTGATTACTCCTTGAAGGATAAACCGATTGTTCACGCGGAGCCTTATTCGAATGCAGAAAGCTGTCAACTTGACGTTGTGCTATACCATCAAAGGTTTCGATCGTCTTGACCAATTGCTGCACGTAAATGCAGGTGCTGTTCTCGGGCCACACCAATACACAGATGAGAAATACAAGTACAAATGCACCTAGAATAGGGATATAATCCTGCAACTATTCATAAAAATCAGCCAATTGATTAAGGAGATATTTGCATATATGTTGTGTTACTTTACCACTGCTGTTGGATCGTATTGTTGATCACGCACCGCACCTGTCAAGGTGATGACTAGAATAGTCGCTGATAACATGCCTAATAAAGTAAAAGCAAATGCAAAAAGACCCCTGAGTACAAGAGATCGTCAGGAGAGAAATAAAGAACAAGCGATCCAGGGTTGAACCCATCACATCGTTGTTGTTATTGAAATGAAATAATGAGACTTTACCTCCCAAATTGGCTTGATCCACTCGAGCACGTAGAAAGTTCAAACAAAAGGCACCGATCAATAAGAAGCATGCAAGAACGGCACACACCTTGGTTTGGGCTAGATCAGTACTATCAGGCACTCGTACAAGGGATGCACAGTAAATGCCGAGTAGTGACCAACCAGTGGCAACACTGCACATGACCGTGCCAAATGCAATATCCTAAAGGTACGCTTGGGCGGAAGAAGAAAAACAAGGGTAAATGTTTGCACATGCGGCATCAACACATCAGTAATTATAGACCAAACAAATCGACCCACACAACAACAATGGAACCATCTGAATATACCTCTCCCAAAGCCCCATATGATTTCGCGGGGTGAATGAATTCAGCAGCCACCTGTGCTAAAATGATGCCGTATTCAGCACGTTCTCGAATGGGTTCGACAAGTAAAAGAGCAAAGAGAATAGTGACAGCCAGATCAGCTTTCAAGATTCGTTTCACAATGGGCCAAGTTAAGGATTCCCATATCCCACGTATTCGTTCTCGTATCGTTTGTAATGGAAGGATGTGTCCAGATGCTGGGGAAAAATGGAAACTCAACTGAGTAACAAATGCTTCTTTGTTCATCGTCTCATAAATATGTGTGGGGTGTGTTGATATTTAATATTCGTATAGGCTGGGATGAATCTATGGGTATGTGGCGTATATGGAAGTATGGGTGAGAGTATTTTGGAACCACAGAGTTAAGAAAGAATTGGGAACAAAGGGCGAAAATGAAAAAAAGTGGAAGAAGAACCGCAAATCAAGTTGTGCTCGTCTCCGAAAAAGGGTCAAACCCCCACGTAAACCCCCAAATCTTCTCCTGCTTCCTTTCCGTCAATACAAGTCTAGTCCTATACACACACTTTCAAACACTTTTTACTCAGTCCACTATGCTGGGATATGTGTAATTCAAATGCAAGTCATTGCATCTAGCGGATAAACATGGTCAAGTTGTCTCGGGATGGTTATTCACACCGCTTTGTCACACCTATGCCTATACTTTTATGCTTGGTCTCACAGAGTCAGGATATATAGCTGTTGAATGATGGAGCGGTGATTGATCGTCGTTGTTGGAGAGTTTAAACAGAGCAACATAATGCATGATCGCCGGGCAAATCGCTGGCATGAGATTGTTTATGTTTTACCCTGCAGCTCTATATTTAAACATTATCGGGATCGACATCATGATAACTCTTGATTTCTTTTTTTATGTATATGTAATGCGCGCTAGCATGTGTGTGAGTGTGTATATATGTGGTGTTGTAGTTGAATGTAATGTAGTGGGGAGATACTTGATCATGGTGATGGTGATGGTGATACATGTGTATTGTTTTGGTGTGTGTGTGTGTGGTGTGTGCGTGGTAAAAAATATAAATGTGAGAGTGTTGCAATGTGTTTATAGAAAAAAAAGCAAGGGAGATGCAGTGTAAATGTGTCATGGACTCGGTCGTTCATCGGTATCTTACATGATGGTGCAATCGTCACCATTCTTCTTTTTGGACATCTTTTGGCCATCTACCTTGCCTTGTAACCGTTGAATGGCACGCTTATCTCCATGTTCTGCTGCACGTTTGTACCACTCCATGGCTTCATTTGGATTTTTGACAGTGCCCATACCAATTTCTGTAAAGTAGCCAACTGCATATTCAGCTTTTGGTAGCTCCTTTTCCGCTGCTTGTCTTGCCCATACATAAGCTTGTTCATCTGATTGTGGTAAGATGCCTGGTGAGCCAACAAGGTACCAAGCTGTCAATGCAAAGCAAGCTTCTCGATGACCTTGTTGAGCAGCAATAGTATAATAATGAATGGATAGTGCTGGATCTTGCTTACAGTTAAGCTTGCCATATTCGTAGCATTGTCCCAAGCGAAATGCAGATTGTGCGTGATTAAGATCTTCAGCTGCTCTGGCGTACAATGATACTGCATAATCGGCATCAACAAACACTACATTGTCGATACCCTTTTCATGTAATAATGCCAATTCGTACACAGCATCTGGAAATTCAACGGTTGCAGCTTCGGTTGCTGTCTTGAGCCATTTGACGCCTTCCCGTGCATTTTTAGACATGCTCATTTCACCATTCACGTGTGCCATACCCAACCTAAACATTGCTGCTGGGTGGTTTTGGGTTGCTGCTTTCCTATAATGCATCATGATATCAATATCATATTCCATGTGGATCAGGTACAATGACGCATCGGCCACGCCAACCTTGTTCTCTTTCCCAACCACCATGAATCCCATAACTTACTTGTAAAATTGAATAGCCTTGGAATAATCCCTGCGACATCCTATACCTTCTTCGTAGCACTTGGCGGCACTAGAACAAAATAAAACATTGTGTAACTATAGACCGAACTATGCATATGTAGCACGTTGTTTTTTTTTTCTCTTATCCATCCCATCCAACACCATCATGTGTATATGTTGTGCAAAGAAAAGAATAGGTTGCCTATTCCATTCTCCCACACACACACACAATATTCTCCTTGATCTATCCCCTATCCAAACTTACCGATAAGCAGCATCGGGATGGTGATGTTTGGTGGCTTGCACAAAGAGGGAAAATGCCTTGTCTTCATTCTTGCCCTTTTTGCTAATTAAGCCCGTTGCATACAGGTTGCCAAGGTAATACTGCGACTCAGCATGACCGCGTGAGGACAGTTGTTTGAGTAACTTTTCAGCTTCTTGTAAATACTCCAAACGCTCTTGTTCGTCAGTAGATGATTTGGCAGCTTCCACCATAAAAACAGCAAAGTCGCATTGTACTTCAGGGCTATTGGTCTTTTTGGCATTTTCTCGATACATATTAATCGTCTGTGCATAAGATAATAACGACGCTTGAGCACCAGGTTTCAAATGAGAATGGTCAAGCAATTGGTCGGGATTAAGAGAAGTAGGCAAAGCAACATAGGATGAACTTCGAGAACTTGGTGTCATTGCACGAGGAGAAGCAGTCGAAGTTGCTGGTGATGTAGGTGCACTGTTGCCACCAATGTAGAATGGCTGCTGCATCATTGGACTATTATTGTCATTGGGTGCCTTGGGTGGTGGTTGTGGCGGTGTTGGCATAGGTGAAACAGAGGACGTGCGAGTAGGAAGTTGTTGTTGTTGGTGTTCTTCTCCTTCCAAAACAACAGTTGGTAATTCATTATCAGGAGATGAAAGATGATGTGGTGGCGGTGGCGGTGGTGGTGACATTGATGTGGGTGGTGCATCCATTATATATGAATAAGACGTGTGGAAAGAAAGGAAAGTAAAGAAAAAGGAAAAGGAAGAAAAAGATGGTGGCGTGCCTTGTAAATTTAGCTTGTAACTTTCGCGAGTTAGCGTGATACTTCTTTTCTGTGTGCTTTGTGCTCGGATTCCGCATTGCTGAGTTGTCTATAAAAAAACATACACACACGATATAGAGACAACGACTGCCATTGAATCGAGATCTTAACGTCATCAAATCAAGCATATTTGCTTCCAATTTCGTTTGGTTCTCAGAGCATGTACCTTAAAATATGTTTAATCTCCCTTAATGCATTGCATCTAATGATAGTAGCCATCTCATCATCATTCCCCCCTGTCCCATCACCAAGTGTAAAAGAAGAAAATGCTGTTGTCATCTTGACGTTGATTAAACCCATCATCTTATTTGCACGCACTTGCTTGGTATAGTAAGGCTCCAATATGGAATGGCCGGTGCATCAAACTATCAACTTCACACTAGTGCATATCCATACATGATTGGAAGTTGCCCAATGTTCCATTACGTGGGTATGGGTGTACGTGTGTGTGTACAGATACAAGCTTGCCCACATGCACAAAACCTTATCAGAGATACACGTGGTGATGTTATTGTGACGCTTACCTTAAAGCGCTATCATTCCGCAGCCAATTTTTTCTTCTTCATCACCACATATGTATCAGTTTTGAGCAACGATCAACTCAAATTTAAGAACAGGAATTACTTGTCGCGCTTTTGGCTCTGACTTGTTGAAGTTTATGTAAACACAAGCAAAATTAAAGGCACTTGAAACTATATCGCATAGGTTACATATAGTGCAAACAGAAATCTTTGATGAAGTGTTGCGGAAAGGTATATCCTGTCATCCCAAGATGTGGGCATTATAGCACTACTTGATTCCAGGATTTGCCACTTTTTGTCACTTGGACCAATGTTGTTTTCATTAGAGTTAAGCGATTCCTTATCAGTTGTACACCATAAACCACCGAACCAAGCACAGTCTCGAACTTGGTATCCAGTTTGCTTGAGATTGTAATGATATCAAGGAAGTCATTATATCACCCCCATGGGGTCTGTGGTAATGTTGGTGTCGCTATGTCACCATCAGATATCGAAACATTGGTAGGCGAGTTCAGATACTTGGCACACCAACCATCTGGTTAAGCGCACCTTATCAAATGCACCATATTGTTGCCGGTAATGCAAACTTTATAAAATATCGTTATAAGAGTCAAAGATCACAATGATGACCATGATGATAATGGAAATGAGATAATATGAGAAACTGAAAAGATCACGATCAATACACACGTCGGCTTTCATTCACAGGAATAATATCCACAGGTATGTGAATATATGTGCTCACAAAGTAAAGGGGATGTTGTATGACTTGATTAATTGGGTGGTCTAGTGTGATTGATTATTCATGCATAAATCAGTAACTGGGCATAACCATCAAATTAGAAGAGTAGGTGGTAATATCCATCATCGAACAATGCACATTGACAAGCATTCTTCCGCGATTTGACCCACAAAAGGAGCTTTATGGATATCTTCCCCATTCCATTTCCCGCTTTGATGATTGTCTCAATGGAACCCCTATTCATTATAGTTTAGATACTCAAGAAATCTTCCGTTTTTACATAGTCTTTTTTTTGGAAACACTGCACATAATGTCTAATAATCAATGGCAGCAAATCAAAATGATTGGAAAAGAGAGCGAGAGATGATCCATTAGCCGGGGCGCACCGATAGGGTTTAGAAATGTTGCCAAGAAACCACAAGATACACGATCACAAATTACCTTGCAACCAATGTAGGAAACACACATGTATAATAATACACATACACAAACTTTACTCAACATTCCACCATCCAATCTTACCGTTCCATTTGTTAGCAACAAAGGCAACAAGTGCGTGGTACTGGGAAAATCTATTGTGATTATTGCTGCGTAGCAAAAAGTAACACATGATCTGCAACCATTTGCACCCCCCAAGATATACCCAAATGTGCTTCCGCACTAAAGGTGTGCACACACACAGAGAGAGAGAGCATGTATGCATACATGGATCCCAATGAATGTCAGCACGCCATATTACACCGCCACATGCATATGTGCGAGATCTGCATGACTAATCTAAACTTTGTCCCAAAATTTACCAGAAACAGCAAAAGAAAGAAAACAGTGGAAGCAAATATGTTTTACAACACGGGTCAAAAAGGATGATTGTGCGGATCAATAGATCAAAGGAGAGCGTGGGTGAGTCAAAAGACCGCCCAAAACGACGGATGATTTGATGCATGTATCAGTATAAGGGATTACTAATTACACAGCTCAACCAACAAGAGTAGCGGAACAAGATGTGATTCCATTTCGCAGCAATGATGATACATGTACATGCGGTGATGAGCAATCATTCATAAACAGCGATTGCATCCCAATTTGGGGGAAAAACATAATTCCCTCTAAAAGTAAACAGAGCCTACGTGGTCAAGTTGATGGGATCATTGCCAAGTAGTTGGGGATGAGTGATGGGATATTAGGCGGTAAAATTAAGGACCGAACACTTTGGAACATAACCGGCGCCGTGCACCGAATGCTTGTCGCGGATCAAAAAAGTCCATAGAGATAATGCTGTCAAGCGGTCAGTTTCTGCCGAAAAGCGGAACAAATATTTTCAACCATAGTTACTTATCGGGAAAAGGTTTGTCTGCTGAATGGCTGATCTGATTTCAATAGCAAGGAGTAAAAGAGGGGTAGCATGTAACAAGGGCATATCAAATAAACTGGGGTTGATTCATCTTTTTATCTTTAAAGATAAGATTGTGTTCTACTATTTTTCGATTTAAGGCTGATACACAGTGGGGCTGCATTCAATGGAACATTGACTCTATTTGGGGGTGGAAGGGGCTGATCAAGGAAGGGGTGATGTAGAAGCGTCAAAGATTATGTTTTATGTCTATGGTTTGCCAAGTGAAACGTTCCATCGAATAAAAACGTGGCATTGCGGAATGGCAAAATTGGTACCGACTAAGCAACGGCAAATCATGACTGCCAGCCAATAACACTAAAGTATGGTATCGGGGGCCGTGTGGCTCGAACACCCCATAATGGAAGGTTGATGACGATTAAGTGCCTTTTTTTGATCCAAGGCTTTCAACATACCCCCAGCTTTACTACTAGATTACATGTTGTTGATTTAATTCAATCAGGGCAACTAGACAGGGAATAGTGACACATGTTCATTGACACAATGCGTGGTACCGTGTCATGCAAGAATAATAAAGTGCTCCGGTGAACAGGATAAGGGATCAAGCTGCAAATCGACATTTGCATGTAAATGATTTGCCGTTCATGGCTGCATTTACCCGAATATGATATTGGGTGCCGTACCGAAACACTATTTCATTCGCTGTTTCGAATCAAAGCTGAGATAGGTTTATTGTCGGTAGCAGATCATAGAGTGGATCATGCATGGTCCCCTTAAAACGTCATATAGAAAAAGGGATTTTGGGAGAGCAGGGATAAGGATGATGGATGAGAAACGTGCTGGGCAGGGCTCCGCATGTCGAAGATCGAGAAAAGCAAAGGGACATGTTTACCCGTGCGTGTAACGCGGCAAGTCAGCCGCCCCGAAGACCCGCCTTTTCCGGTAGGTGGTTAAAACCATAAAGAAATATCTTGATCTGCCTAAAAAAATCAGGCGCATGTTACGACATATATAAGAGTGGCGTGCTCGTCATTTCCCATCTTATTCTTGTTCAACAATTCATGTTGTTCTCGTTTACTCTCTTTACATGTGAGTACATTTAAGCATTTTCCCTTCACACATACACACACACATATATATTGCTGCGGGTGCAGATGATGACAAAGACATTGCATAATGATATGGAAAGTGGATCTGCGACACCCACATGCACATCCATTTTATTTGTAACGCATCTGCATATATCTTTTTCTCCATGTGCACACAGCAGCGGTGTGTGATCTTTTTTCTCCTTCACACCTGTAACAGATCATTGACACATATCTTTTTCTCCTTTCCTAAAGAAAATGGATCTGTCAGCCATCAACGTACCAACCACTTACAATCTTACATCTCATCAACATCCACAACAATCTGATCACCATCAACATCAACATCATCATCCGATCTATACTAGCAACGACACTACCAAACCACGCAGTGCTTTTCATCGACATCAACCAACATCGATGCCATCACCACCTGAGCTGATGCACGATAGCGAGGAAGATGAAGAAGAATCAACTGGATCCCCCATCATGACAGCTATGCAACTTGATGTGGCACAACCAAACATATCATATCCCCATCACTCGATTCGTAAATCAACACCCCATCGATCACCAGCTGCTGTCAAGGATGCTATTCAAGCTAGTGCTGTAGACAAGAGTGTAGTGTTTCAGTTGGATGTGCGATCACATCCTTTCTTTCCAGCTTCAGCTACATCATCAGCACGCATGTCAGCTTCTCCTTCTTCAACCTATGACCAAGAACCAATGTGTCCAGAGTGCAAGTTGACTAACTGTTGTGGAATGGCCTGTACTTCTCGTGTGATATGTGGTGAATCATTGCTTACTGCACTAAGAAAGCGTGTTGCTCAAGCTCGTAGTGAACAACAACCAAGACGCCGTCAACGTTTAGCAATCCAAAGCCGTTCTTCATTCAAGCGCACTAGTGCAACTGCTACAAGAAAATCCACCCACATTGACATACCCAGAGTAGCAGCTACTTCAAGGCAACATTATCATTCTTCGGAAGAAGAAGATGATGCTGATGATGATTATACTGAAGTCAGTGCCGAAGATGAACAAGAAAAACGGCTTAGAGAAATCAGAAGACGACCTTGGATTGATGATGGTGATCAAACAACACCATCACCACAATTGACATCACCACCAACACCACAACAACCATCTGTACAACAAAACAAGAATGATTCACAAGAGCAACCAGCATTGAGAAAAAGATCACCACCTGCTGGTCGACCTTCTCGTGTCAAGGGACCTTGCCAAGCTTGCCAGGAGTCATCAGATGGATGTATGCGTAAAGCATTCAATTGGCCATTCCCAACCAGTTCGGTTTACAATGACAAAGGCAGGAAGTTTGTATATCTTTGTAACAAGTGTGGTTTAAGGTAAATCATCATCATTGTATTATTCATCATCAAACAGCTTACTAATCGATCTGATTTCAAATAGATACAACAAGAGTGGCGGTTGTGTATGCCGTAATTGTCGCTGGGTCTTTTGCAAGGAAGAAAAACGCAAGGCTATGCAACATATTGAGCAAATGATTCGGTCTCGACCAGATGGTCATGTCGATCCAGATGAAGATATTGAAGGCTTCGTATGCACACCCAAATATTGGACATGTGGACGCCCATGGAAGGTTGGATGGGTCTTGCAAAACAATGCAGAAGAAGATGAAGATTTGCAAGATGCCACTGACTAGGCACTACATGTTTTCTATCGACACATATATTTTTGCATCATTTGATCTCTTTCATCTATACACGCACGCACACACAGGCATCTTCCCATTTCCTTTCCTTTGGTTTTTTTCATCATACGCACCACATCAACCCTTTTATGCTCGCACCATTGTTTTTTTCTTCTTGTTTCGTATCCCCTTTTTTTGCTGGATTGTATCATTTTCTTATGTTGTTCTCGGTATATATGAACGAAATATTCCCTTTGTTAGCTGGCCAGCTATCCACACGCACACACCCTTTACATCTTGTACATAGCACACAGAATGGAAAATACACACACATACACACACAATTGATTTGATTCATTTTTTGATCTGAATTGTTTCGAATTAGTGGAAATGGTATCACATCGCCAAGACTTTTATGTTGTGTGATTGTTGCCGTTCTTGGATCATTTATTCCATGGGGGTTGTGAGATGCTGCAAGATATTCGGCGCGAACTCCGGTTTGCTACTGCTGACCTGTTATCTCATTACCAAGGGATGAGCCTGATCTGACAAATCAATCACTCAGCCAACTCTTCACCAACCACACACACAAATATGCAAACCTGCCACGTTACATTTCCAAGATGAGACTTTGCTTGTAGCACACATGAGAGAATGCTACATTTTAAAGGTGGAACTATTTAACCGTGAACAACAGGTGTCAATGAATTGAGTGATGAATGCTTATTCAATATGACCCAAGAACGCGGATCGAACCGACCAAGGAGAAAGCTGAGCAATGAGTTGGTAGGTGGAAATGAGCAAGGGAACAGGGCCGAGAGCGGAATAATGCCATCATATCATCATTATCGTAGTAGTAGTGGTTATATTTCCCCCGCACCGCACTTTTCTTTGCAGGAGATGATTACGTAGTATGAGCTAATTGTTTCTGGTCCACACGCACCTTGTCCCCGACAAATCGAACAACCCATTTGCTTCCACGACAACCTTGATCTCCG
This sequence comes from Lichtheimia hyalospora FSU 10163, assembly GCA_025094155.1. Taxonomy (NCBI): domain Eukaryota; kingdom Fungi; phylum Mucoromycota; class Mucoromycetes; order Mucorales; family Lichtheimiaceae; genus Lichtheimia; species Lichtheimia hyalospora. The sequence goes on from PTRB01000192.1 coordinate 43,905, forward strand.
GTATAAGCAAAATGTATCTTACTGCATGTCCGAATGCAACACATGTCATCATTAGCGTGTGACTATAAAGGAATCCCTTCTCGATCTCATCATGATCCAATCCCCGCATAGTGGAAAAGAATCAAATCACCCCTCCTCCTCCCCCCAATTACTCACGCCAACTAAAACAAGGTGTACATCTCATTTCTTTCTTGTACTAAATCACAAAATGCATGTTGGTGTCATTGATTTGATAAATAAACTCATGATGGCTTAATTGAATGGCTTGATTGAATGAGCCACTTTGGCTTTGTATATTTCGCCACAATCATTCGCTCTCCCACACACACAAAATGGATCTATTATAAATCGATGGAGATAAAGAACCCAAAATGATCAATCAATACATGTGTCTCGTGACATGTACCAAGCTAAGGGAATCCTCCAAATCGGTGAATGTGTGATCCGCTTGTCCGCACCCAACGCAATACAATTCATTGGTGGGTAAGTATAGCCAGAATCATGTTCCTGTAACTGTGGTTCATTTGCAACCATGCATCGATGCATATGATACGATCAGCCACTTATCAGATGAAACGCTTTAATGAATTGCATGTGCAGATAAATGCATCCATGCATGACAACAATGAAATCAATATTCGTGATAGATGGTGGATTGTTTCCATAAGACGATTTTATTTTTAGCTTGTTAAAAGTATAATGAGTTGTGATGATCCATGGTAACAAGGTGGTGGTGACCAAGGACAATGGCGTCGTCGGGCCGATTTAGCCGCTTAGTTGTGAATGGGCAGCTTGGTATTTTCACTCTCTTGTTATCCTGCAAATAAACTCTCCTTGGAACCAATGGCGGTGACAAAGACACCTGACGAAGAAAACAATGCCATTCAAGAACTGTGTAAAGAATTGGGTGCCGATAATGCTCATTTGGACCGTGAAGTATGTATTCCATTGGCCAAATGTTGTTGACGTTTTATTCCTGCGCACTGACATATTTTGATAGTACTTGAAGCAGTTTCTCATCGCACGCAGTTGGAATGTGGTATGTATGTACTATTACTGTAACCAGAATATGATATTAAGTCAACCTTTAGAAAGCTGCCAAGGAACAGGTATTATCAACCATGGCATGGCGTAAAGAAAACAAGGTGGATCTCTATCCTGCAGCTACCAAGGACAACAAACTACCTCTACTTTATCCTGTACGTGGTTTCGATACCATTCCAGACGGCAACTTGACTTCAGAGCCTGGAGTATCTGAATCAGTTTTAAGGATCTATCGTTGGATGGGAGGCAGCTGCTTACACAAAACTGATAAGGATGGATGTCCAGTTTACATTGAACGCTTGGTAAGATATGCACACGTGGATGGGATGATTGGATACTAAATATGGAATGTACACATTGATCACTAGGGATATCATGCAGCAAAAGAATTGGCCAAGTTTACTACCACCGAAGAAGTGTCACAGTATCATCTGGGATGTAACGAATTTCTACATCGTGTCATTATGCGTGATTGCTCAATCAAGGCCAACAAAACAATCAACCGTGAAACCGTCATTTTCGATTGCACTAATATGAATTGGGGTCGTAAGTATTATAATAGCATATGAACATTGAAGATGAAGCTCACGGATTCATTTATCCGCAGAATTCCACATGCCAGCTCTTTATTTAATCAAAGCCATTTCTGATATGGATCAAAAATATTATCCAGAAACACTAAACAAGCTCTATCTTGTCAATGCTCCTTCGGCATTCGTTATGGTGTGGAAGGTTGTCAAGGCTTGGTTGGACCCTGGTGTAAGTCAAGAGACAGAGAGAGTGTGTGTGTAGAGCATGCTTTACGTGAAGACTCATAATATTGGATATAGACTATAGAAAAGATTCAAATTCTTGGCAAGGACTTCAAGGATGTTCTTTTGCAACAAATCCCGGCAGAGAATTTACCGACCTTCTTGGGTGGCGATTGTACTTGCTCTCATATGCCTGGTGGATGTGTACCTTCTCAAGGTATATGGTACCATGTAAATTTAGCATATGGTTGGCTCACTGTATTGTTTCCTCCTTAGTTCTCAAGAACATCCCAGAAATCCAAGCCCAACCACACAATGAAAAAACAGAATTCCCATACAACAAAGATATCATGGAAAAGGCGGAAACTGATGATACTCTTCGCGGACCACCATCGTTGGCATTTTGTAATGGTGTTTCCAACGACGTTAATAAGGACACCACATGAATGCCAGCGACATAGAGACCTACTTCCTTTCTAGACCCAATAGACGTTCTCATTTTCTCTGATATTATTATTGTTTGCATTACTCCTTTACCATACATGGTTTCAATACACATCATCATCGTAGAAAGACACATTTTATAAAATTGATTGGCTTTAATTGGAGGATCGACACTTAGGTGCTAGATAAAACTATCTCAACACATAATAAAGGCTCGATGGGGTCAGCAGGAACATTTCTATAACCGCATCTGACAACAAAATGAGAGCTTATTAGCAGGTACACTTTAACATTATGCATCGGCAGCACCAAAGAGGACTCGAAGCGTATTTGGTATAGGGAGTGAATCTATCAAAATTACTGCAAAAACAAGTCTTTTTACTCCTCTCTTCCCACCGTTTCCGAGCTGAACAAATTCGTTTGTCATATAAAATGGAGAGAGCGGGATAAGGATTCAACTTTGTAAGCGGAAATGCATCTATGCTGGACTTTTTAGTCGCCAACTACAGAGTTCCCCACACTTTATTACTTTTCTCTTTCTCTTTCTGTTACCATGGATATCGAAGCTCTTTTCAGCGTCAAGGACCGTGTTGTACTTGTCACCGGTGGCTCAAGAGGCATTGGTGAAATGATTGCCACGGTAAAGTTCACACGGAATTGGGCCAGCGATCGACGATGGCATGAATTGTTTCCAACTTTTTTTTTTCTTTCAATAGGGCTTTGTCCAAGCAGGTGCCCGTGTTTATATTAGCAGTCGATCTGCAAAGGCTTGTGACGAGGTAGGATAAGCACTGCACAGTATGTATAAGCCAACTGACACCCATGTAGGTTGCTGCCAAATTAAATGCTCTTGGTCCTGGCAAGTGTGTTGCTATTCCTGCAGATTTGCAAAAGGTGGATGACATCAAGAAGATCGTCAATGAATTGAGCAAATATGAAGATCGTAAGTCATTAGGCATGATCAAGGTGTTACAAAGATTCTAATCATAATGTAGACCTTGATGTAGTAAGTACACAAAGTTCAAGAAATGCTATCGACGAGACGACCAATGTCTTTATTTCTGAAATCTAGTGCATTAACAATGCTGGTGCCACTTGGGGAGCACCCATCGATGAGTACCCTGAAGCTGCTTTCAACAAAGTATTAACGCTCAATGTGAATCGCGTTTTTGGTTTGACGCAAGCGTAAGTGAAAAGAATTACCGTGTAGCATAATGTGGATGCTTAATTTCGACATACAGTTTGCTCCCATTGTTGCGTGCCAAAGCTACCCAGGAAAACCCATCTCGTGTCATTAATATTGGTTCTATCAATGGCGAAGCAGTAAGTGTTGATATAATACATCAATGACAATGGCAAATATTAAATTGTGCGTGATAGGTGCCCAACTTTGAATCCTATGCCTATTCTTCAAGCAAGGCTGCCGTTCATCACTTGACTAGACACTTGGCTTCTCGTCTCGGTAGAGAATATATTCTTTGCAATGCTATTGCCCCTGGCTCGTTCCCATCAAAGATGATGGCTGAAACTCTTCGCAAACATGGAGATGAAATCGTTGCCCGTGTCCCTGTTGGTCGCGTTGGTACTCCCGAGGATGTCGCTGGTAAGAGAGAATAACAAAGGTTCAAATGGGATAACTCATATTCACACTGTGTTACTTTATCAAGGTACTTGCATCTATCTTGCTTCTCGTGCAGGCAATTATACCAATGGTGCAACCATTGTGATCGATGGTGGTGCCATTCAGAACAATTCGAGAATGTAAATATTGACAGCTGCTTTATTTGAAATATAAATATTACTGTCTGATAATCACATGATGTTTGGAACGTGGGTGAACATGTTGTATTTGAATATTTCAATGAGGGAAAAAAGGAAACGATGACGGTATCAATAAAATGCATGCATGCTATCTGTCTACTTGTACAAAACTTATTCGCCATCCTCAGTACCAAAGTAACGGTCTAAATGATTCGAATGAGAAATATGCCCTGGAAGGATCACCATTGTTCTTACCTCCAAAGTTTCCAATGCCAGGTTCAATATAGAGAGTTTCCTTTGATAGTACAGGATCCACCATCGACGTGACAATCTTAACCTTGGGAAAGGCTTTTGCAATCACATTAAGACCAACTGGTGCTGCGAGATAAACTGTAAAGATGATATGGTCCTAAGGCAAACAAAGCATGAGTTTCTTTCCACTAAAGATCATGAACACACCTTACCTCTGGAACATCATGATCCAATAATACACGGATGGCCATAAGGCCTGCAGCACCGGTTCCAATGGTTGCATCCTACATTAGATATGAGAAGCCAATTCACATCATCAACATTTATAATGAGTACACCTACCATCAATACCACTTGATAATCCTTGACATCTGAAGGAATTTTACAATAGTGCAGCTATTACATATCAGCGACCGATAATGCCATTTCCCATCCCACCAATACCTTACCTGTGGTTCGCCAGTACTAGGATCGGTCTGGATCAAGAGCTTACCAATGGCAACATCATTACAGACTCGACGTAACCCTGTCTCCATGGTTCCACCAGCACGTAGAATAGATACGCCACAAATCTACAAATTCCATATCCAATCAATACAATGCTCTGAAATACCGGTGCTCAATGCTGACCTTTTCCGTGAATGCTGTTCCCTTGTATGTAGCACCAATAGGTGTTGTAACCGTGGTTTCAGTGAATGGCAGTAGATTGAGACCGCTATAATATCGAGCTTAATAAAAAAAATCCATGCCGTGTGTGTGCATATTGGCTTACGCTTCCACAATCAATGTTGATAGCCGTTCTGCATAAAAGATGAATTCATCCCGTGATGTGGTTCGATCACGCAAGATCGTGTGCATTCCCTATACAACAGATACTCGTTATCGCCATGATCTAGAGAGGTAAACTTCATACGCATACCTTAATCTGGTTAGTTTCTGGCAAAACAACGACATCAGGTGGCACTTCATTGTCGATAGGAGTGTTGGCGAGGTCCCATCGCAAATGCATCCGACGCTCATTCAATTGTTTCTGGACATGCTTGGTGATCAAATCGATAGCAACGACATTTTCAAGACCCCTTGGGATAATCTACAGCATTGATATCGCTCAGATCACATATACTAGATCGTTATCATAACAAGACACTTACAACATCCGCATATTTCACAGTGGGTTGGATATGATCGTCAAAAGCCGGCTTGACGAATCTCGAATATTGCTACATATTTGTGTCAGCAGTTGTTGATCATCAAATAAGCAAGCCATTTACCTGGAGAATGCCAGCCTTGTCTCTACCACGTTCTGCAATATCGCGTTGCACTAGTGATATTGACGTCAGTTAATCAGATAAGCATTGATGCATACATGTGTAACATACATCTTCGTGCCAGTCGAATGTCTGCATCAGTATCAACAAAAATCTATTATATTCGCTAATGAGCTCATTGTCAACAATACAAGATCACGTGATTCACTTGCCTTGAGATCCATAAGATCACGAATTCGCTTGTCATATAAAGCATAAATGCCCTCAAAGATGATAACGTTGGCACCATAGATCGATGTTGTCTTATCGGCTCGTGCGTGCAATGAAAAGTCGTATACTGGAATGTTGACCGATTTTCTATAATCACTCAATATATCAGTTTTCAATTCGCATCATAACATGATGTAGCTTACCCATGCTTAAGTTTATAAAGAGCATCGTATAAAAGATCATAATCAAATGCGGAAGGATGATCGAAATCGAAATTGCTATGGTGACAGTGTTCTCGGTGAGCCATACAATGAATGCATTCCACCACCATCATCACTTACTTTGCATGTGCCAACGCACTTTGTTCAGGTGACAACACATTGTAGAATGAATCCATTGAAACAATCACCACCCATGGTACATTAAGATTCTTTAGGATACGTCTGTTTATAGGCATTACTGAATCAGCGACTAATAGATCATAAATGCAGTTTGTCCCTGGCGACTTACTCGGCAACACTGGTCTTGCCACTCCCACTTCCACCTATTCAAGATGAGTTTGCTTGTTCAGGGTGATCAATGTTCAATATGCAACTCTACCTGCGACTCCAATGACATAACTCTCGGTAATGGTGCCATCGACACTAGAATCGCAAACTGAGATTTCTGATTCACGTGGTCTCACGCGAGAATGGCTCACTTACTGATACCAAGGGCTATAAAGCAAAGGTGAGTGACCTTGGAAGGAGAGGAATCAAGGAAGTATACCTTCTACCCGATGAATTAAGCCTGAGAATCTTCTTTTCACCCATGGCGATAAAAGAGTTACAGTGGTAGTTCTCCGTACGACGCTCCGCGAGGATTTTTTTTCACATCCTCCTCCTCCTCCTCCTCAGATGATCCAGTTATAACGCATCCGTTAGAGATAGATATTCACATCCCCCCAAACTCCATTTATGCTAATATTCACAATAAATGCCCCACAATATGGATGATGCTTTTTCTCTCTTTCAATTATTGATCAAATAACTGTGTGGCACAAGAATGATATTCGGAAACCCGGAATGGAAAGCATCCGATGTAGCTGGGATCTCTCAATGAATATAGCTTAATGTTTGACTTTGCAACATATGTGTTGGAAGCATGCATCAATAATAGGAAACTGGTGTTACCAAGACAACTTGCATCATACTTTATATCATACTTGCAAGGAGATCCGTGATATCTAGCTATTATAATGGCCTAATCTTGAATATGTGTAATACTGTACGATGCAAGCAAATTCTCCATCCTTGGGACAAATGTAAAGGTTGAAATGAATTCAGTCAGTGCCATAACATGTAAACGATTAATATTAATGATCACCTTCAACCCTTGCAACTTGTGCACAGTCCAATGCAGTGAGCTTCCTTGGATACCACAGGGTCCACCTAAAGCAGAAAGAGAGAAAAAAGCATCGAACTCATGAGCAATGCTAGTCAATCACTCAAGTTAAACACAGGGGAAGGGGCTTTGATACAACAATGAACCAGGACTGGGAACGAGATACAGCTATAAGTATACTTGCAATTGGCGATTAACTGTACACTGGTATCCACTGCCTAAATCACATCACAGCAAAGCATAGTCTGTCGTCCAAGGAAACAAAAGCAAGCATGTGTAACCTATACGCATGCTGCATGTGTTGATAATCAATGTGAAACTCACATATTGAAGAGAACCACAGCTGTTACCCAACTAATTGAAGTTTTGTCATAAAATCATAAGATCCCGAACGCGTTACTTCATTGTGCTTAAAAGTAGTTGTGGGTCATGATGTTGCATCGGTGAAAGAGCAGATTAGATATAATTATGTGATTGGTACATTGCACAAATGGATGATTGTGAGAGTGAGTTGTATCGCTCACTGTTAAGGGGCATAGCTTGAGATACATGATTCTTTCTTGAATGCAAGACATTACACTTTGAGACATGCCATTTTTTAACATGTCAAGTTTTATATGTTATTAAGGATGTATATTTTAAGAGAACTATTCTAGGTGCTACACTCGAATGAGCCGTACTTGTTCGGTCTGATAAAAGGACACATAAAGCATCCTAAGCCCACAGTGGCCGACCCATCTATACGAGTGCATACAACAACAACTCCTTCCACCACCTGCCACTGATTGCAATACATGATTCCCAATCTACCCAGTCGCCGATAACAGTCTCACTTCCAATGGCTAAGGCAGTAATCCTCAAATGCAAATGATAGGGCCTAGATAGGGCAGACCACACTGTCGCACGTAAATCTTGCTGCCAACAGTATTTTACAATAAAGCAAAGCACCATCCCATTCTACCCATAGCAAACATTCACCATATCAGTAGTTGCTGCCATCAAGCGATCCTTCTGGTTGGTGTCAAAGACACATCATGCATCACAAATAGCGTAGGCACAAATAATCCAGGTCTTGACCAAAGAGTACACACGAAGATATTGGCTTGTCGAGAA
>PTRB01000193.1:0-51792 GCA_025094155.1 Lichtheimia hyalospora FSU 10163
GCAGCAACTACTGATATGGTGAATATTTTATTTGCTATGGGTAGAATGGGATGGTGCTTTGCTCTATGGTGAAGGATCGTTGGCAGTTATGATTTACGTGCGACAGTGTGGTCTGCCCTATCTAGGCCCTATCATTTGCATTTGAGGATTACTGCCTTAACCATTGGAAGTGAGACTGGTCATCGGTGTCCTGTGGTAGATTGGGAATCATGTATTGCAAGTAGTGGGAGGTAGTAGGAGGAGTTGTTGACGTTATACACTCTTATGGATGGGTCGGCCACTGTGGGCTTGGGGTACTATGTGTCCTTTTATCAGACCGAACAAGTACGACCCATTCGAGTGTAGCATCTAGAATAGTTGTCTTTAAATCTTCGTTCTTAATAACATATAAAATCATGAAATATAAATACGCATGTATCGAGCATATATCAAATATAATCTATTATCTTCGTATCACTGACTTATTGTCTACCCTTATTTCTTGCTTGATATAACAGTGTGCGTAAAAGTGCGCATTGATCAAAGAGGCTGGTCTACAGCCTACAGAGTCGGATCCTGTTGTTGGTTTGATAAAGTTCATCCCCAAGTAGCGCTTCAGGGCAAGTGGTAGTTGCCAAAAGTTTGTTGCTTCATCGCTAAACTCACATGCCCTTCCCCCTTTTGATTTGTGGGTATGCCTTCGTGTTCTTGGATGATGGTAACCAGCAGGATATCTAGAGCTCCAGCTCTCTAAACCCCTCAATGTGAGTTGGGTGAACTACACTGATGTGTCTACAACGATCATCAATTTTCAACACCACAGCTGACTGGATGGATCCGTTTGTATGGGATGGGATGCGTTCTCTAACGTGCTACAAAAGGCCCAGTCCTTAAGATAATGTAGTAATATGACGTACGATATATCTCTTTGTAACTGCTCCACCGTATAGCCAATTATCGGATAACATATCGTTTGGAGTACGCAATTCACCTGAACCACTTGCTATGATCGCCTTGTCCATTGCAAGTAGGAATCCCCAATCAAGGTTCCTATTGCACAGAAGCCGTTATATCACCGCCATGGGATCTGTGGCAGTGGTGGTACCACTATACCGCCATCGAAAGTCTAGGAGTTCGTGGGTTGGTTCAGCAACTTGCATACCAACTGGTGAAGCGCACTTTATCAAATGCACCATGTTGTTGCCAAAACAAGCCTCGTAAAATGTATCACCGGCGGCAGCTACATTGAAATAAGATAAATGTATGAGTTTATGATCCATCACACAACATGATTAGATTTTACCCCATTACAAGAGTCAAATATCACAGTGATGGCGACGATAATGGGAGTAGGATAACAATGAAAACTTGAGCAAGGAGTCAAGAAGTTATAATAGATGGAAGGGATGTGTGGGAGCAAAGTAGGCGACAACATTCTTGTTATATGTGCACTGTGTTGTGTGAATATCTATGCAAACAAAGAAAGCTGCATGGCTTGATTTAATTGGATGGAGGATCATCAAAGTCTTGGAGTGATTGATTGTCCATGCATAATTCAGTAGCAGATGGGAATATCCATCATCGAAGAATGACATTTATTTGCTATCACAGCATTTTCTATGACCATCCATCACTTGCTGCTATCATCAGCACATTCAATTACAAGGAGACAATGTCATTGTCAGGGAGTGGCAACTGTGGCGAAGGATACCAGCAACCCCCTGAGATTTGACTCCAAAGAGGATTGGATGGTGTATGCATCTAACCTGTCAATAAAGTGGATAGTAAATGTTCACTCTCCACTTTTTCACCCACAACACTAATTCAACACATTCATGTACTGGATCAACTTGAGACTATGAGCAACACAAGGCTTACGGTGCGTGCGTAAAAGACCATGAAAAGGGCTACTGCTTTATTCTTCCTTCAAACGCGACAATCAGCAATTCCATGGCAACACTTTGTTCACTCTACCCCCGGATTCGACTACTCCATTCGAGCATGGATTGTGTTGAGAGCATGGCCAAAAGTATTACCAACAAAAGTTTCAAATGAAATATATGTCGAGAGTTTGAACACGTGGTCTGGTCCATTCTTTCGCTACCACGGCAACGATTCTACGAATATATACGACATAGCATTATCCTTTAGCACTGATGCACGAGGTACATGCTGCACTAGGTACATGCAGTCTCTTATAACGAGTACGGTATGCCTGACAAGGATTATACACAGTAGATGGATGATGTGATTGCCAGTAACAACCAAATGAGACAGCGACGAGGAAGGATCAAGATTATTATCATTATTCGCTTCTGCGATACAATCAGGTGAGTTATATTGTCAAGATGGTAATGCGATGAGAGTATTAACTGAATACAGATATAGGGATGAGGAAGTCAATGCTTGCATGGTGCCTGGAATAGATAAGCTAATGGGGTATGTTTTATATGTGACACTGCATTGAATGGGGATGATGTTTAATTCATTCTATTCCTGTAGGTTGTAGAAGATTGTCTTGTTTCGAATGCATTAAAGCAAAGTAATTCATGAAAAGATGGATCATCCATGTACATTAGTGAATGTAGAGGTGCCGTTGTCCCGTTTGTGGAGCAAGTCTACCCTTATTACCAACACGTATTATCTTGACCAACAATACCTGTACTGGAGCAATGATCTTATGGACTATGGATTATCAAAGTCTTGGACTGGTCACCCGATGATACAGATACCGTATCGTCAGCGTATTTATATCATTCCATAATATGTATCTTATCAACAATACTTGTTCCAGCAGCGATGCATAGAACTGCAGGTCCCAGGCGATTTGGTAAGAAAATCTATACAGTATACATCAAAAACGTAATATCGTGTGATCATGAAGAACTGCGTATCTCAGACTATACCCTTACTATTCAAGGAACGATGACATGGTCCGTGTACCACAACAGTGAGTGATACAGCACATCCACGCGATTCCATTATCACGCGACGTAAAAATCACACCATCATATTCAATATGCTCTTCCACCAATGCAACAGCATCATCCGCAACTACTCTTAAGCGTAATAGCAGAATGCATTTAAAATGTTATGACGAAACTTGAGTTAGTTCGATAACAACTGTGGTTCTCTTCAATATGTATTTCCGATCATGTAATGTGTCTCATTGATTATCAACGCTGGTATGCATATGAGATACAGCAAGATTGCTTAAATGGCACGTGTTTCGTTCCACATTTTCATATAATGATTTGCTTTGCGGTGATATAACCATCCGAAACAATGTGCAGTTAACCTGATATCGTCAACTGCAGGCATGCTAGCAGTAGTGTATCTCTTTTCCCAATCCTGGTTCATTATTAAAATCAAGGCCATGAAAGTCGGTGTTGTACCCGATAATCCCATTCCCCTATCTCATTGTTGGCCTTTAGTGATCAACAATCCATTTTGGTCATCATTGGTATTCATATTAGATGTTGTGTATGTAATAAATATACTTTGACTAGCTATAATACGTATAACAACTGTCTACATTATCAAAGAAGCATCACCTCCGGTGATCCCATTTCAGCGCATGTAGTAGCAAGCCAACCCACAATATTCATGAAACATGCATTGATCATGTCCTGAGCCTTTCCTTCATCGCTTTATCATTATCAAATCCTCCATCACATTCAGTACAAATCGATGGCAAATAGCAACATGGAAAGGGTCTTGTGTGCTTAAGTGTCTTTGCTGGAGAGTGTGGTCGATATCGTATACAACGGAATATATGCTACCAAATGACTCGAGCCCTAGACTATCAGATAGCCTTTATATCCTTATCTGAAGAAAGGTCATGCCACATGTTTCAAAAACCATAACTGACGATGGGGTTGTTGAATTTGTTGCAGCAGTGAATCAGAAAGATAGTGGCACGATTCAAGTGAACAAGCTTGTTGGCTAATGGAGAATAAACCTATTGAATATATTGCTGTACATGGTTCTCATCGCAACTCAATTCCATTGCCAACACTTCAACGTGGTGATGCAGTGCGGTGTGTGTGTGAGTCTGTGAGTCTGTGAGTGTGAGTGTGTGTGTGTGTGTGTGTATAAGTGATGTGAACTTGCCAGGTTCCGAAGCAAGTCGGCATTTTGGAAGCCAAGTAACACAGATACCAAGAGCGCGTTTCATGCAGGTACAGGTTGGGAGAACCCATGGAGATGATGCTCAACAAAGTTGCATTACCTATGCATTACCTAACCAAGATACTATTTCAAAAATACTATCATCATTATCATCACATACAATAAACCAGTGTTCATTGTTTTCATTTTACTTGCCTTTCCATATAACGCCACTCCACTTGCAGTGTCCCTGATGTACCAGCCAACATAAGGGATCTTGTTGCGCTCGAAATCAGACCATGGGGATGCCAAATACAGGTGCTTTGTGCTCGATCTTATAGTTCATACAAGTAAAAATGTTAATGGAACAAGCTTGAATGTAGCATTGCACTTTGAATGAACCAGTTATACCAAACCTGGAGCAGCACAACAACGAAAAAGGCAACCATCACATAAACACCCTGCCTATCCCATGCGCTGCTTCACTATGTCCCTTTTTGATGTAACTCAACATAGAAACAATATATGCAGTTTGGGTAATTGCCTTGATACCTTTAATGTTGATAATATACAATGTCCATTGGGTGTGGGAGATAATAAGTATGTACCGTATCTAATTTGGTGATAAAATCTATCGGATGCAGAACCACCGATTCAAAGTTGATAGCAGGATACATATGGTAGTAGAGGATTCGACTATTGCAATGGTACGGGAAGGATAAGAGAGTATAGAGTGGGTCATTGTTTGGTTGAAATGATATCATTCACTATGTTGTACATACAATATCAAAGACAGACAATGAAAAACACAATGCGTTACATAATGAAGCAAGTATAAGATAATGGGATTATTGAATGAAACGTGAAACCAACGTGTAAGCTGAATGAGACCATTTGATGTAGCACCTGCTCGATTTATGCAACATGACTGACCTCTCAAGAGACTCACACCCAAAGCATTGTCCATAAAAGGAACAAGCAAGCTTTTGGTCGGGGATATCATCATCGTCATGCGCCAAGTTGTGAAGCATCGTCCTTTTATTCTCGTCTATACACTTTATAAGCACATAAACATATTGTCCCGCATCTCAACGACATTACGATCGCCATGCAACTGTATCGTTCCGAAACTGGCTGTCAGGTGTCATGGGACTCTACCGACATTATAGACAGGCAAGTACTTTTGTGCCGCAGCTTTAACGACCTTTTGACAAAGTGCTTTTGTTAATGCTCTCATTATGTAGTCTTGACGCTTTTAAGAGCAAAATCAAGCAATGCACGGGTATCCAAGCCGAACGTCAGATTCTGATGACAAGCTTTGGAACACAAGTCAAAGAAACGAATGTCAAGGAGGTGACGACAGCTTCAGGACAAGTAAGTGAGTGAGTGTTGTTTTGGTTATAGTTTTCTTGGCAAATGCTTATAATATCGATTAGGATGAATATATTGTATTTGTATACGATCGAGAATATCTGTCCGCTTCAGAAGAGCAAATGTTGAAGCTTATCGACGAGGGAACGCCAAGACTCGAGCCTGAGATACGTTCGTTTGATGGTAATTCCTCTCGTTCTCTTTTTGTGTGCGCTATGACCGTAACTCTTTATTCATATTTAAATTTAATGCAGATGCGACTTCACGATCTGTATTGGAAAAAATCAAAGAAATGCAGAGCAGTGACCTTGGTTACACTTGCAAACTATACTTGAGTCTATTCTCACATTTTGACACGTGTGCTCAGGTGAGTGAAAAAAAGATAAATGTAACCTTGATCATTATGTTAATGTTGCTTTAGAGCTTGATAGAAGTTATCATTATTCATACTCGACTTGCACAAAGAGTGGTGGAAGAACAAAAGAAGCAATGGATGGCATTGAACGTAGCAATGACGAATCTCAGGTCGCACAATACTATTGCAGAAGAAAGCGTCGGTTCACTCATTTCAGGTGTTCAAAAAGATCTCACCAAACAATCAACATTGGCTGATACAGCTGATATGAATATACGCATTCTAAAAAGTATTCGCATACATCCAGCTATCTTGCAAGCTATCGGTGAAACTCGATCGCAACGTACATTGATGGATTATCTGGATATTGAAGAACTTGAGACATCAAAGAATCGATCACGTGAATTCTGTACAACATTTGAACATGAATTACAAGAACTCCAATCAGGTGCCAGCATGCTCCATCATCATGCCAATGAATTGCAACAGCAGATCACCGATAATCAAGATCCCTTATCACTTGACGCAGGCGTCTCTGATATTCAAGGAGTACAAGAAAAGGCACACTTTCTCAGTGATCAGATCAATCGCAATGTCAACCGCGTCTTCACCAAAGTTTCACGTCTCATTAATATACCCATCACATCTCTCAACAATCAAATTCCTGACATTAATGATTCAATTGCTTTATCCTCATCCTCATTATCCACATCCACAACACCTTCAACTGATGCACGAGATCAATTCAAGATGATTTACGACTTGGCAGTCATGTATATCAATGAGGAAATACCAAAGATAATCGCGTACGAGAAACGCATTCGACGCAAAGCTGCAGAATTAATCAGCGCAAAGCGACAAAGTGTTGTACGGTTTCTTGAGTATATGCATCGCGTATCCGATTTACAAAGTGATATTGCCAGTGTCATGTCTTATGTGGAATCAATACGAAAGTGGAAGGCCGATTACAAGCGCACAAATGGCGGAAGGAGCTTGGAGATAGCAGAAGAAGTGATTTATGCTTATGTAAGTAATCAAGATCGAATGATGCGTATTAGAATCGTAACTAAGCTTATACTATTTTCAGGCATATTTACTATTGGAAATGGCCCGGCGAAAAGAATATTCAGCGGTGAGTAAAATTGAGAGTGTTGTGACACTTGACAATACGATTAATGATTATTTCAGATCCTCCTAGAAAATGCGAATGCAACAGCAGATCTATTGGCGAGCTACCGCACAAGAGAGCAAAAACGTCGAGACAGATTCTTGCGTAAATATATTGGAATGCTACCATTCAAGGTTGCAAGTGAGTGTCGTTTTTGTTGTTATTCATATGAGTGCTATCATCTAACTCAAGAATCCTTCAAGTAGTTGAAAATGACGCAACACCACATTGTGAGATATCCACTATTCAGCTCGAGAGTGACCAACCTGAAATTAGTCGCAGTGATGTCATTGGTAACTATAAGATGAAATATCATGACTTGCTATGACAATACTTATTTTCTTGTATTAGATTTTGTTCGGATACTTGGCCAATACTATTCACCGCGCCTAGATATCAAGAGCAGGCGTGGAACATCTCTTTCTTCTCCAAAAACTGGAAAAGCATTACTTGAAGAATCCACATCAACTTCCTCGGCGAGGTTTGTATATGAATGAATGATGGAAAGCGAACGGATACTTATACCGAGCATTCATAGATCTCAGCTTCGAGAATCTGGAGTCATTGGTGGGAGCGAGCGATTCATTGATTTACTTCATACCATGTCACAAGAACTTGACGGTCTCAAAGCTGAATTCCTCAAGGCCGTGGAAACATCATGTGAGTAGTATTCTTTATCATGCTTGTTCAAAGATACATGGGATTGACAATGACATGTAGTCTTTTCCAGTGTATCGGAATCCCATCCTCCAAGTGAACCTTCCGACAAGTTTTCTAGGGAAAAGGTGCTCATGTCATTCAATGCAAGCCAAATCGAGTTGCAACAAAAATCGAGAGCATTGGAACATGCAGAAGAACGACTCAAGGTAATGCCATTGAATTTTGTAATATATCCATGAAATGATCTGATTATATCTCTCGCAGAATTATGAAGCGCGCATTGCATCATTGGAAAAGGCTTTGCAGAACAGCTATCGAATTGAATCAACAATCAAGAGTAAAGTTACAGGCAATACATCAGGAACACCCTCATCTGAAGCATCATCCCAGTATTCTTTGGTCGACGAAACAACAAATCGTGATGTGGGGCAACTTCAAGAGACTGTGAAAGAGCAAGAACATTATATCAGCGATCTTCAAAAACAGATGCACACTGAGCAAGAAATGGTACGTATTATCCATAAGGTGAAGATCGTTTACTCATATACACATAGTGGGAGAATGAAAGGGAGGATTTCAAACTACAAATCCAAGAGTTGGAACAATTGCTAGAAGAGGAACGGCAGACTTATGAGTATAATCGTCGCAGTGTATGTCATATAATTGATTGTTTCTTCATTTATACTGATTGTTTATTTCATTGTAGCTCCTCAAAGAGGCACAAGTTAAAGACGATTTAGCCGATATGCGAGTGGCAAGCATTGAAGATGACTACAAAGCAAAGGTATGCACCAAGTCTTCTATATCTAGCACTGTCATTGTACTAATTTAGATTGATCTAGATACAAGAGCTTGAAGCAGTGATCGAAAATGAGCGTCAATCCCACCAAAAGGAGCTGGAAAAGAAGGACAAGGAGATTAAGGAGCTTGTCGACAAGAGCAAATCATCTGTTAATGAACAGTCGAACGTTTCGTTGGAATTGGATCAATTGAAGAGAGAATACGCCAGCTACAAGGAAGAAGTAAGTAATCTATGTGGGTTGAGTTATAACACATGTTCTAAAATGGGACGCATTTTTAGACCGAGAATAGACTCCAAGAGCTGGATAACACTGAGCAGGCACGTGACAATATCAAGCAGCAACTGGCCAAAGCACGCGATATGGTTAGTCGTGCTGAGAATGACTGGATGAGCAAGCAAGAAGCACTGGAAAAGGTGAGAAAAGAGTATTATGGATAAAGATGTCAGTGCAATTGACAATGATATGTAGGCTTTGAATGAACAAAAAGAAGTGCAAGGAGCATTAGTAGATTTGGTGTCATTGTATGGTCGCATGCCAAATGAAATGGATATATCGTCACTATTGGAGAACTTGAAATCATGCATGGAAGCAGCAGCTTCAAATCAAACAGGGCTAGAAAATGTAAGTGCTCTTAGGGGTGATTTGATTGCTTGCTCTTCTTAACTGATGCCAACCTTATCCATAACTAGCAATTGGCTGAACTTGACCATGAATACGAGCAGCTGGCAGCGGATATGCATCGCCTGGATGACGAATATAAGGATCTACGAACTATAACAACACATATGGCAGAAAAGCTTGAAGGATATCGCAAAGATATATTTTATGAGCTTACCCATCAATTGCAACTCTCTATTGACGAGGAAGAAGCCATGGCAATCACAAAACGGATTATTGTATCGGACCAAGATGATGACATGGCTGTGTGGAATAACGTGCTCCAAGCTTCCAAAGGCATTGACCCAGTTAAATTTGTGAATCGCATACGTGAAAAGGTCAAGGAAGCTCATGACATGAGCCGTCGTTGGAAGCGTGAATACAAAGGTAAGTAAATATTCATTGTTGTACGTGATTCAATGACCTAACGATGCATGATGAATGTAGAGAAATACAGCAAACTTTCAAGCAGTAGCCGTGACAAGATCGCATTTCGCAAGTAAGAAAATAACATGTAACCCATATCCAGTGATGGTTTAACTAATGCATGAATAATAGCTTTCAAGTGGGGGATGTTGCTTTATTCCTTCCGACGCGCAATTCCACGGGGAAACCATGGGCTGCTTTTAACATCAATGCACCACACTACTTTTTAAAGCCATCTGATACTATCGAGCAACAAATGCAACATCGGGAATGGATGGTAGCTCGAATTACATCAATCACTGAGCTTACGGTTACTTCGGTATGATAAAAATATGAATGTTTAATGCTGCAATGTTTTCTAATTACTTTGGTACTATAGGATCCACAATCTAATCCCTATGGTCTAGCAGAAGGTTTCACATACTATCATCTTGAAGTTGAGAATTGGAAGAGCGCTCATCATCGTAAGAGCCATCACAAGAGCCAGTCGCGTAAATCAGGCGGCAGCAGTAGCAACAACAAATCCAAAGGCAAAGAAAAAGAAAACGCATATACCATGATACCAAAATCACCACCAGCACAAGATACCGGCTTAGCAAGCCTTGGTGAATCCTCCAACACAGCACCACCCAGTTCTCCTTTGCATGGACGAAGACCTTCCTTTCCCATATCCCTTTCCACAAGCAATGTCGTTCATAGTTATGTCCCTACCAATTCACCACCATCAAGTCGCGAACGACGACATAGCTACTTTGGGTCATCAGATACGGAAGCGATACACCCTACACTTGCATGGACACAACCACAAGAATAATAAGTTTATCGCTCGACATTGTTCCTTAGAGAAATAGTTTGATATGCAAATTGTATTGTATAATACTTTTCCCTTCCTCATCTACACAGTATTGCGCAAGACTAGATAGATATTTAGGTCAATATACATATTTTCGCATTTTTCCATTCTCCTTCTTGCTTACCAAGCACAACTGAATCACCACGCAAAAACATCTTGCTCACAAAACGATCCTTGTTCACGGGCTTAGCCTTGGATCCC
Source organism: Lichtheimia hyalospora FSU 10163 (assembly GCA_025094155.1). Taxonomy (NCBI): domain Eukaryota; kingdom Fungi; phylum Mucoromycota; class Mucoromycetes; order Mucorales; family Lichtheimiaceae; genus Lichtheimia; species Lichtheimia hyalospora. Next base: position 10,584 of record PTRB01000193.1, read on the forward strand.
TTGCCAGTTCTTGGAGTCTCAGTCCACATCTATGATACATCGTTAGGCTCTGGACACGCAATAGTACTTTTTCGTGAATCGCATACCTCTTTGACGTTTTCAAGAACCATATTGCAGTGGCGATCGAATGCTTTGACGCGAGCAAGCATCTTGTGGTTGTTGCGACAGCTGATGAGGATCTGATTGTTGTTTTTGACGGATTGCTGAAGAACAGACAATGGACCAGTGTTGAATTCGACCTCTTCCATCTTACGGAGCTCCTCTTCCGTCATTTCTGATTTAGGCTTGCCACTTGTGCTATTATATGCTAGTCAATACACGTATTCTCAGTACAGATCAAGTCAACTACCCACCTCATTGTGATATTTTATGTTGGGAACGGAAAAGTGTAATGGTACGCTGAGAGAGAAGGAGGTCCCGATGCAGTTGTCCGCCTGTGACTTACCCCGTCCACCTAGCATATCAATGCAAAAGTTGGTGCGTTCAAGTAGACCGTGTGATTTAGCACTATCACTCATTCATAGCTACTATACTCGTAATGTTTCAATATAGAAAAGAAAGCATTTCAATTAAATTACCTACTGTATACTCTACACGTAACCAATGTAACATTTGGGATAGCTCGAGTGTGTTGCAAACCCAGTTTTTCTTGTATCTGATCAATGTGTTTCCTCAATCATTTTGGAGCAAAAGGCAACATAGCCATTTAAAACATGCCATAGCCATAAGATCTACGTTATTCATATAGTAGCACACGATAGTACGATGGTCGAATGATTGCCGATTACTGGCAAAGGACGAACGGTTGTTTATTAGTAGTCAATCTGCGCATGCTGTGTTGAAGCAAATAAGCTCGTTGAGATTGAAAGTGTAGAAGCCATTCTCTGAGAGCAAGATGTGAATTTGTCAATAATCCAGTGCTCTCTCAGAATCATTGAGCAATTCCATTTCAGGCATATATATTGATTGCATGTAGCTTTTGTGTCGGGGTTAGGTAACAATCACCAAGGTATAGCTGTTGGGATTTATAAGGAATGGGGCATTGTATCAATTGTTGCAGTATGCATTGATATGCATGTGCACAAAGGAGCAAGTACCAACCTATAAGGGCACACATTGGCACTACATTTCTATCTTTATATCCTATGCAATAAGGATTGATTGTGTAATGGGCAGCATTTCATCTCAAGGCGTTGGTGCAGATAGCTTATACCCATGCATCATTTGTGCGATGATGCATGCATGCAATGCCAACATTGGCAATCCTTCCCTACAAAGTCATTGGGCATGCATACGTTTGTGGAACTCTAGCTGACATGGTAGTGTGCATGTGCATACAATGCTTATCGGGTCCCGCTGTAGTTGTGAGAAAACTACAATGATTCCGACATGCATGCTAACAGAAGGTCAGCATTCACTATTGTTATTCTAATGTTTGTATTATTGGTAGTAATTATACATGCTGCAGTTGCAGTAGTAGGGACAACCAACCACCAAGTGTATATGCTGATACTTTCAATCGCTCACATACACAACTTTAATTGGGGTTATATCGATTTTACTCACGTTGCGTTATTAAAAGAAGCATTGTTTATCTATTAGTCCATTTTTCTGCAACTTGTGTTTGAGGAAATTGTGAATATAACCGAGACACTTAATTGAAAATGACAGAATCTACACATGAACCAGCAATTCGGCTCGAGCACAATCACTGCAATATTGCTCGATGCATCTTGGATTTGAGTTATATGTGGCATTCAAATCCAAAATAATCGTACCGAACAACATGCTTTTTGTACTACATTACAAATGGAGGAGATGCATGGAGCGATTTGACATAATGAGCAGCCAACAATCAACAAGAGACAATGAACATAGATAATTTGAATAGGGGGATGATGTTTGCATCAAAGAAGATGAATAATAGTTATGGGCATTATCCTTTGGATATTGACAAATATTATTGGTTTGGGCTTGGAATTGCCAATGATGACAATGTGGTCTGGGCCATCCCAGCATTGGTAACACAACAATGGGGGTGGCTCGCCTACGTTACGCAAAGCAGTAAATTTCAACCTTTCATCAAGGAACATCTCTTTCCTTTGTTCTTCACTCGTCTTGATTATTCCATGCCAAATCCTCGTCTGCTACGGATAGCACCTTTGACCCTAGTGTTTTTATGTCTCTTATTACTTTGGTCACAACAACCATACATTCCAGCTTACAATAACACTGGACAAGATCCGCACGTCGACAATGACAATGAACTCATGACAAGACAAGAAGAGCACATTCAAAGTAAGCGATCTGTTATAGAACCAGGTAAGGACTATACTATACTTTGGTTTATTGTGCATAATGATCTAACAAGACTATTCCAGTGATCCATGCGGATGATGATGGGATGGAACATCTCAGGTTTACACATGATATTGCCGTGCCTGTGCCTATCAAGCCGTGGACAGGTAACAATTGAATGAAGCATAATGTGATATGATTACTTAATTGCATCATCTATTAGAAGCTGATATGTATACAATACAAACAGCACTGATTGGCCAATCCATTATAGCCGATCTCTTGACAGCACCAGAAACAATGCCGGATTTCAAGTCATTAACATACCAGCAACGTGTTTTCAAGTCTCTTTTCCAGTACTTTGACCCATTGATCGCTCAAGGGGATATTGATTTGGAATCTGATCCACGGTACAAGGATGCTTGGTCATTATATCGACGACTAGAAAAGACTCTATACCCATGGTTACGACCTTACTACAACAATGCATTTCATTTGACTAATACAACATCATCACGTGGAATTGTCATTTGTATCGGCAACCATCAATTTCAATATGCTGCCACCACTATACGTGCCATCCGTCATGTTCTCAAATCTCAATTACCCATTCAAGTGTTTTATATCCGCGATGGCGACTTGACACCCACACGCAAACTATATCTTGAAACCGAGTTTGAGAATGTGCAAACTGTGGCTGTAATTGATCGCATCAATGATCAGTTTACCAAATTCGGTGGATGGGCTTTGAAGCCTTATGCTATTCTTGCCAGCAGCTTCCAAGAGGTGATTCTTATGGATGCAGATACTTTCTTCTTCAAGAAACCAGATACACTCTTCAATGATGCTGGCTATCGTAAGACTGGAGCACTGTTCTTTTATGATCGAACACTCTTTGCCAACTGGGACGTGGGACGAAACTGGCTTGCATCCTTCTTGCCAACCATGAGTTCATTTGTGCATGAAACACGATGGTGGCGATTACTATCAGCTCATGAACAAGAATCTGGAGTCGTGGTCATTGATAAGAAACGAGCGTTATTGGGATTATTGGCAACTTGCAAGATGAATGATTTTCGTGAACGCGATCAAGTGACTTATAAACACATGCATGGCGACAAGGAAGTAAGTATCCAAAGTTACATGGTCATAAGATCTGCTTGATTCATTATTCTTCAAATATAGTCATTCTGGATTGGTTTCGAAATGGTACAAACGCCATATGCATTCATTAAATCGTATGGTGCGGTGATTGGCAGCCTTGATGACCAACCGGATGGTTCTATCGTATGCGGTAACCAGCTTCATCTTGGAGTCGATCGTCAACCCTTATGGTGGAACGGTGGTTTGCTGAGGGATAAAAACAAATGGCCTGATCTCTATTTATCTTTTTCACACTATGCTGAAGGTCAAGATTGGGATTTTCAATCCTCATGCATCAAAGATACCAACCATATCCGTGAATTAAGCTTTACGGAGCGCGCCCTGACACAAGCTTATGTTGCCATTGATGCTCAACGCAAAGAGGATGAAGAGCTTATTCAACAAGACCGGTGGAAACCTAGAGAACAGAAAGTCCTTGGAGTAGTAGATAGCACCAAAGAGCTTTAAAAGCTCACGCATGATATTGTACATTAGACTTAATTTAATTCGTTCTTATTAATTGACGTTTGCTCATAATAACAATCACTATGCTTTAATGCTTCATTGGAAAGGCACACCTGATCTTTATAATGAAAACATGATGGATATTGATTCATCTTTTTATGGTTGTTGCAAGTTCACAAGATATGTAAATATGGTTTTATATTCTGCCAACTTAGCAGAGTTTGCATAGCAATAAACACATGAAAGCTTCATAAATGTGTGATATAAGGTTACAACTTGACTTTCAAATAATCGGCTCGGTATTTGGATGCTGCCTTTTCATAATCCTGCTTTGTGGGGAACCGTGCTTCCACTGCCTATATTCACAGGAGATGTATAAGTACTCGTTTACCTATGCGTATGTTTAATCAAAAGCTTACTGGGTTGTATGCAGTCTTTGGTGTAGCCTTGTTATTATTGGCCTTCTTGTAGATACTGACGACAACTGCACCACCCAATCCCACATTGTGCTGAAGGGCATACTTGACATTAGGCACTTGGCGATCACCAGCCCATCCACGCAACTGCCAAGTTAACTCTGTGATACTTGAATTTTTAGCATTGACCGTATTTACGTACATTTGTCAATCCCACCATACCTGTACATTGTGCCAAACCCGTAGCACCGAGAGGATGACCCTTGGAAATCAATCCTCCTGATGGATTGATTACATATTTACCGCCATAGGTGGTATCACCACTGTCGATAAGCTTGTGAGCGTCTCCTTTGGCACACAATCCAAGTGCATCGTATGTCACCAGCTATAAGCACGCACAGATTCATTTGAGTAACTTTGCTTAACTCATATGTATCCGCATGAATCATTTACATACCTCGTTTGCTGAGAAACAATCATGCAACTCGACCACTTGAACATCATTTGCTGTGATGCCTGCATTGGTGAAAGCCTTGGAAGCAGCACGACGTGTCATATCCACTCCCACCCATTCGATAGGATCAGTGCTAAGCAAGTGTGGTGAATCGGTTGCCATTTCTTGTGCACAAATCTCAACAGCTTGATCCATCAATCCATGCTTCTTTGCAAATTCTTCGTTACACACAATCACACAACCTGCACCATCGCTAGATAAAAGTTAGACTTGATCGCTTTACCAATTTGATTAGGATATAAGCTTACCTAGTCGGGCAGCATTGTAACTTTGTCAAAGGACCATAAATTGTGGGGGATTGTTTGATTTGATCTAATGTGTAAATATCACGGAATTGCGAATAAGGATTTTTCGCGCTTGATATAATGTGTGAGAAAAATAATACCCTTAATGGATACATTGCTGCTTTAGAACATACCTGTGGCGATGGTTCTTCTCGGCAATCTTGGCCATATGATCAGGGTGTCCACCATAACGACGAATGTATTCAATACCAGCATTGCCGAATATTTGAGGATTGCGTGGTGCTTTTCCTTCATATGGGATTTGTTCTTTCATTAATTGGGTAACGTGATCTATTAAAATTGTAAAAACGATCAGCCATCCAAGATAATAAACTGTATATAAGATATATTTACCCATGGCTGGCGTGCGATCTGTGTATTTGCCCTTCAATGGACCAGGTTCCATACGTTCAAATCCAAGTGCCATAGCGCAATCAACCATTCCATACTTGACTGCATTACGAGCTTGCAAAAGAGCAGTTGATCCAGTCGAACAATTGTTATTGACATTAATGATGGGGATTTGAGTTAAACCGAGCTGGTATAGCGTTCTTTCGCCATAGGCACTGTCACCATAAACATATCCCACAGCTGCAAACTTGATTTCGTCATACGTAAGCCCAGAATCGTTCAATGCCTTAATGGCAGCTTCCAATCCAAGCTCTTATATGCAATCACTATGTTAGGTTCACACGCTCGATATGATGATAATAGTAGACTGGGTGTACCTGGATAATCCACTTGGCCGCGTGGCTTGATAAACTTGGTCATACCAACACCAACGACATATACTTTATTGGACATTTTGTTGAGTAAGGTTTACACTGTGATAATTAAAGAGAAAAAAAGTGGAGAACACAACTGTTCATGCAACCCCTTATATTTGAAAACCCAATAGGTGACACAAGGCAAGCATATTTCCCATGCAAAACGGCTTTTACTCATCGAGAATTACTACACACAAGAAAAAACCTATACACTACTACATCTACACTCATCTAACTTTTCTAACAACAATTGACATCGAACATGCAATCGGCTATCCCAATCATGGGTATCTTCAGTAACATAAGTTTCTTCCAGGGATGCGGCAGAATCAGCCGGTGATGCCGATGTGGATCGCCGTTGCTGGCTAAAATATTGCTCTGCATTATTCACCAACGAGCGTAGTTCATTCAACTTGATGTTGTGGTTGTGCTGATACTGCAACTGGAAACATCCAAGTGCTGCTAATTCGTACATGGCATATGGCACAGCCCATCGATCCTCTTGCACTTGTGTATCAAGGCCAATCACTAGCTTGAAGCATTCTTCAGCTTTCTGGTGTTCATCCAATTCTTTGCACACAACGCCAAGCAAGAGATGTAATATGGCGATATCCGAAATACTGGGTTGTTGCTCAATACATCGTTCAAGACGCTCTTTCATGTTGCACTGCATCTCTTTTGTCAACTGAGGAACACCGTTCCAGAGATAAATAAGCTCCCATAAAGGATTGACAACGACCACCTGTTTAAGAATATCACCATCCAGTAATGAATATCGTTCCTTGACTTGCTGTTGAGTCATCCATGGATGTTGTAATGTCTCAGCAGCCACCTTTTGTGCCTTTTCCTTCCAACGACGGATCTTTCGTTCTGCGAATGCTTCATTGGGTAGTAATCGACCACCAAGTTGTCGCTTACGTTCAAGGATACCAGGAATTTGATGGAACTCCATTCCAGCTTTATCATATTGCTCATTGGCAAACATGCAACAAGTGGCAATATAATGATAGAAGGCACGGGACCAGTTGTTGATACTTTCAAGTCTGAAGAAAGTCTCTGATGCTTGGAAATAATCGCCCAAGAATATCTGACCCCTGCATGAAATCACATCAGCTCATGATCTTGACCCCTTTTTTTTCGTGTGCATCCTGTAAAAACAGAAATTTGCTCACCTACCATCCCATCTCGTATACTGCCAGTGCTTGAAGCTGTGCAAGATCACTGATAGCAAAGCATTCTTCACTACGTACTGGTTTGCCAGATCCATCCATACGTCGTCGCCTTGAATCGCGTAAAATCTCAACACCTCTTCGTGGCATCCCTTCCATCTTGCAAAGTTTGCCTTCTAGTAACTCCCAAATCTTATTATTAGGGTATCTCGTTTTCATGTCGTTCAGCATGCTTCTTGCAGTTTCAGGGCTGATAGATGATGGGAATAGGCGTGGGTGAATGAACAACGTCAAGTTGGTATAATAAATGAGCAAGGTCAATGCGCTGAGTGATGAATAAAGACCACGGCTTTCATAGGATCGTTGTAATACATGCAATGCAAAGGGTCGTGATGAATGGAATCCAAGAGTATTGAGTATCCTATTCACTATGTATAACACTCATCTGAGTTTCCTGCATGTTTTATCAATGTGATGATTACTATACCTCGAGGTGGTAATAACGAAAAGATAAGGCTGAATAAACCAATTCCAAAGAATACACCACTTTCGAGAGCACTACTCCTATCATTTCGTGATGTTGTATCTGTGTTTTCATCGAGAGGAGAAGAGGAAAGCGATCGACGACGAAACGTAGAATGTCGCAAATGATCCATGCTTGGTTTGCGAGTAGGAAGACCAAAGAAGCTGAATCGTTTGTTGACATGAGCGTTTTCACGTTTGAATTGATGACAAGTGGTGGATGATGATGAACGACGCTGTTTTCTTAACATATTTGCATAATCGCTCGTCTTTTGACCAACCAATTCTTCGAAAAGGTGCTCATACATCTTGTACGACTTGCGTAATCGATAAGTTGCTTTCATATATTCGATCCAGCTGCTGCCTAAGAATTGAACTGTAGCCGACATAAGCATGCAATTCACTTCAATCAACTCGCATAAAAGATCCACAGAACGTCGATATTCTTTTGAACATCCATTGTTGGTTTGTGATAAAGGTTGATCAGCCATTGAATGATGTTGTTCTTCTTCTGTAGGTTCCTCAGGTGCTGTCATGACAGTGCCTGTACTACTCCCACTACTGCTGCTCTTTTGTGTAGAAGAATCATCATCCTCTACTTGTTCTTCAGTGGTTGCTGATGAAAATGATATCGAAATGGATTGATTTGGATCAAAGTTTGAAGTATGATGAATAGGACCTGGTGCTTGTTTCTCCTTGTTGGATGAACGCCACCCGGCAACAACCGTATTATTGTTACTGCTACCACGCACACGCTTGCCTAGTTGACGAGCTACATTCTCCGCAGCGGCTATTCGATGAGTTGCTTCTTGAATCTTTTGTACATCAAAGGCTAACATGGCTTCCACATAGGTCATCAATGCATAACCAATGGCATGGAATGGAGATACTGAGCAATGCTGTGCAAATATATCATGGGCAAGGTCGAATTGATCATTGAGTAAGGCATCCTATGTTATATGGATACATAATTGTCAGTTAACCATAAATGGATCCATTTCACACGTGCATACCAGCCCTCGTTGAGTGTCCGCTATCCAGAACTCAATCAACTGTTGCGATGGCACCCCGGGATCCTGTAGGGACCATGACGACGGAACAAAAAAGCTCGTCGTACTCGATGCAGCATACTTTAAGGTCGACGATGTGAATCGGGAGAGATTGGAAATCTGTTGTCGAAACATTAGGTGGAGCGGTGTAATATTATATATTGTTGTAGTACGTAAAAAGAGGTGGCGGTGGTTGATGGTATACACACACTCTCACTCACACAGAAAGAGAGTAGTGGATGTGGGGATGTTATTTGGAATAAGGATAAAATAAGAAGGGGTTTAAGGGCTGTAGTAATAGCAATAATAGTAATGTTGTATGGGTGACGAAATGTGTAGTTTGTCAGCCACTTGTTCGATCGTTTACACGTTCCCCCTAAGCAGGAAATGAAGAGCAAAAGAGAAAGGAAAAAGGGGATCGACGAGAGCTGTATTTATCCGACATTGTGGTTGGGGGGAGTCATTCTTCTCATTTATCCATTATCCCTTTGCCGCTTACGCCGCTTACCTTTTTATCATTCATCATCTACCCTTCCATGTATTACCCTTTTCATCATTGTATTGGCTTAATTCATGCATTAAAGTCAGTTTATGCGTCTACCTTTACTTGTTGCCAGCCAACGTATACACTAAATTTATTCATGTTGCACCGAGAAAGATTCATTCATCAGCATGCAACGGATATTGTAATGTTCAGGAACAATGGTCTTGGCAATTATTTTCTAACAAAGTATTCCATGCAAATGTCGCATGACCTATTCTCAAACAATGAGTGGGTGCACGGGGCACAGGACCAACAATAACAAATGAGTACTTGACCATAACAGATTCTCCGCAGAACGCCTTTATCAATGACGTCTGTGTGTGCCACCCGACACAGCTGCATGATTATAATCATCCTCTTCCCACCATCACCATCAACATCATCATACTGCAATAGATCATTCGCACATATGCATTGCATAATACTGGCTGAAAAGGCAATTTGTCGTGAGAGTGAAAGTTGATGATGGCGACAACAGTAAGGGGTTTGCCGATTGATTATAATCTACAAAAGGGCAAAAGGGGGCCACGCGTGAGCATGTGGATAGCATTGAGTATGATTTATATGATCATCCTATTACCCGTTCTGTTCCTTTCTTTGTTTTAACCCACACAATCAAAAACTTCTTCACACAAAGAAAGATGTCAATAATGAGCGCCATGCATATGTGAATGTCAACAACAAACACCTAATCACTCACTAGTGTCACACCACTTGGCTTATCCAACATTCATTATCGTAAATATTTTGGAACAACATGGTTGCAATCACTACACCATGGATACCTGTTGTTGATTCTGCTACTGCTTGAATCTCGGTGAGATTGCTTCGAGCACCACCAACAACCCATTGAATTTAAAAGGTGCAACTGTTCCTTGTCTTTTTCACGTGTTACTAAAGTGCTATTCATTGTTTGACAAATCATTTCATTAGCTTGTAAATAATATAGGCTATTGTAGACAAAGGACACTAAAACAGGGCTATAAGGATAAAATATAGATTGGAAATCATCAAATGACGATCGTGTTTGCTTCAGCAGATGCAGGAACAGGTGTGGGAACATTGGTGTTGGTAGATGGTGCTTCATCCGGCTTTGAATTGTCACCAGGGATAGGTGTTGTTGGGGTCTCGGTTTCATCCTTGTCAGAAGCTGTTGCACTTTTACTAGCTGCATCGTTGATCTCAGCTTGCAAATCCTTTGTAGGCTCAACATGCATTGAAATCATCTTGCTCTTTCGTCGTTTCTCCTTATCAGTGGCAGCTTCCGCAACAGCATATGCAGCGAAATCGGCAAACACCTCGTCATACATATCAAGCATCGGCTTATCCTTTTGCTTGACAATCTCACGGATCAAATACCAGTCGTGTGCATAATTTTCTTTGCAAGTGCGCACCTTGACATGACCATCGCGTTCTGCAACATCAATAAGATTCATGATATCATCTCGCATCACTTCCTTTTCACCAACGAATACAAGTGCATTCTTGGGAGCAAAACGAGAAAAGCCTGATTGAATTTGTGCGATACGCAATATAGGTAGCTGATCGGGATCAACATTAGGATAGTCAAGATATTCCTTGAACACCAACTTGGCAAGCTGTTGACCAATCATGTCGTACTTGTCATTGGTTTGCCATGATGCGGATGTTGTCTCGGGAGTTACTAAAGGACTTATAAGCACCATTCCTGCTGGAAGATCAATATTGTAGTTGGTGCGTTGCGCATCAAAATTCTCGGTCAACCCAGGTGCATATGTTCGAACCAGCGTTTCCAAACACAAGGCACCACCAGCTGAGTCACCTGAGAAGATCACTTTCCAAGCAGGCACACGTAAATCTTCAGTGAGGTGTTTGTATGCTTGAACACATTCCAATACAGGTCCTGGATACTTGTGTGCTGGAGCAAGACCTATAGTATATGAATAAAACAATACATAAGATGGATGATATCTATTGACATGTGAATCAAAGCACTTGCCATACTCGACCGACATAATCATGGCATCAAGACCATGCTTTTCTTTGAGAACGTTCAACCACTTGATGAAAGTGGGCATATACATTGTTGAATGACCAGTTCGAAAACCACCCCCTATATCAGATATGTCCAGTTTAGCAAACCAATTGCGTTGAATAAATAGGATTTTCATCATCACCATGGATTTCGAAAATGACAACATCTGCACTTCGTAAACGGCGAATAGCTTCGGCATCACTTTGGTATTTGATATCTTGAGCGATCAATGATCCTTTCCAAAACGAGTTGTTGATATTTTTGATCCACTTCTTTTGATCACTGTTGGGTTTGGTAAGATCATTGATCAAGCCATTCGCCACGGTAGGCGGTAATGTGAGCGTAGTACGCAAAGTTTGAATAACGACAGGGGCAGGTGACTTTTTGATGAGCGTACGTATATTATCCATTAATGAAAGTAGATCTAGAACAAGTGTGTTTGAAATATGAAACAAAAGGAAAGGAGAGAGAAGGAAGAGAGAGAAAAGAATAGCGTCTTTTTTGATTGTTCATCGATATTTTATTTTTATGGGGTAAAGATTGGTAGTACGACTCGTTTCCATAGGCGGTAGGATTAAGCTCTGTCACCCTTTGATTATGGTAGCACCAAGATTGCGGAGCCATGTGAAGGAATGTATACGGTGTTTGTGTGTGGGTGAATGGATTGAAGTAGATGAGAGACTTTACACAAAGACTACAGTATCATTATTAATGAAGGGAAAAGATCGTCTCCTTTGACGATTTAATGTCCGTGCGTGCAGGTGTACGTTGTACAGATGTTAATTGTAGTAACATCAAGTATTTAATATATTCATTATATTCATGCGAGGTGCGTATTTCAATCTTCATGGAGTGAATGAAACTTAAGTTATGATAACTGGGACAATGAAAACACCGATTTTGACCATACAAAGGTCAATGAACTCGAGGTGTGCTACCAGATAGCATTTCATCAAGCGTGCATTTTTGTCAGCCCGACAAATAATGTCCCTGCTCACATTTGTCCCTTTCCCTTCCTCTTCGCCCATACTACTTGAACATGTCAGATGCAAAGTACTTTCAAAGAGGTATGTTTCTAACTTATTCGCATATAGCTTTATTGATATATTCTCGTTTTACAGGCAAGATTCAGGAGCTGCGTGCTGAATTGAACTCGGACAAGCGCGATCCAAAGCATCAGCGCAAAAAGACAGTGATGAAGAAAATCGTCGCCAACATGACAATGGGAAACGACATGTCACCCTTGTTCCCTGATATTCTCAACGTTATGAACGTCCCCATTCTCGAAATCAAGAAAATGGTGTACTTGTATCTTATCAACTATGCGAGAAGCAAACCTGACATGGCCATGATGGCCATGACAACCTTCATCAAGGTACTGTCGATATGGCAACGGTAGAAAGGGAATGTATTCTAACACAGTTTATTATGAAAGGATGTTGAAGATCCTAATCCGCTTATCCGTGCTTTGGCTATTCGTACTATGGGCTATATTCAAGTCGAGAAGATTGTGGATATTCTTGTTGACCCCCTCCGACATTGTCTAAGAGATCGCGACCCTTATGTTCGGAAAACAGCTGCTATTTGTGTTGGCAAACTGTACATGTACGATAACATCTTAGTCGAAAGTGAACATTTTATCGACATGTTAAGAGATTTGCTTACCGACGCCAATCCTACGGTATGTTCTATCAATAAGTTGTTATTATCTAAACTCTTACAATGCATTGAATAGGTCGTTGCCAATGCTGTGGTTGCCCTTACAGAGATTTCCGAAAGATCTGACAACATTCAGCTCAAATTGAATCACTCGATTGCCAGTAAACTTGCAGCAGCATTGAATGAATGTAACGAGTATGTATTGAATTGGAATATAATGGATCAGAATGATTAATACATATCAATTAGATGGGGACAAACATATATCTTGGAAGCATTAATGTACTATGTGCCACAAGAACCTGGAGATGCTGAAATGCTTGCTGAACGTATCGCACCTCGCCTACAACATGCCAACTCAGCTGTTGTGTTAACATGTGTCAAAGTGATCATGTACATGATGAATTACATGCGAAACGAAGCCGATGTTAGTGCTTTTTGCCGTAAATTAAGCCCACCACTCGTCACATTACTTTCATCTGGACCTGAAGTTCAATACGTTGCCCTTCGAAATATCTTGCTTGTCATTCAACGGAGACCCGAAGTGTTGCGCAATGATATGAAGGTGTTCTTCTGCAAGTACAATGATCCAATCTATGTCAAACTTGCCAAGCTTGAAATCATTTTCCGTTTGGCAAATCCACAAAACGTCGATCAAGTGTTGAGCGAATTGAAAGAGTAAGTGTCATGGATATGTGAAAGAAACATATATGCTTATGTAATTCATTATCTATTAGATATGCTGCTGAAGTGGATGTCGACTTTGTACGTAAAGCTGTGCGCTCTATTGGTCGTTTAGCTGTCAAGATTGAAACTGCTGCAGAACGATGTATTTCAGCACTCCTTGAATTGATCCAAACCAAAGTGAACTATGTCGTTCAAGAAGCTATCGTGGTTATTCGGGTAAGATTGAGTGATCAACACGTTTGATCATGATACTCAAGCATATACTTGAATAGGACATTTTCCGCAAATATCCAAATCAATACGAGAGTATCATTGCAACATTATGTGAGAACTTGGATAACTTGGACGAACCAGAAGCAAAGGCAGCAATGATTTGGATTATTGGACAATATGCAGATCGCATTGAGAACTCAGATGTATTGCTTGACGATTTCCTTTACACCTTTTTGGAAGAACCTGTAGAGGTAAGTGTCAGATATTATACAACTGATTTTTCCTAACAGTAATAATATAGGTTCAATTGGCATTACTCACAGCAACTGTCAAGTTGTTCATCAAACGCCCAACTGCTGGTCAGGAGCTGGTGCCGAAAGTGCTCAAGTGGGCTACTGAGGAAGTGGATAATCCAGATTTGCGAGATCGAGGATATATTTATTGGCGATTGTTATCAACCGATCCTGCAGCAGCAAAAGCTATCGTGTTATCTGAAAAACCACCCATTTCAACTGAAAGTGACAACATGGACACAGCATTCTTAGACGAACTATTGTTGCATGTCTCCACTCTTGCATCCATATACCACAAGAGTCCAACTACCTTTATTCATCGTTATAAACCTCGTTACTTGATGCCATCTCCTGTTTTACAACGATCATCCTCTTCTCCCCAACCTTTCCCAACTACACCGACAATGGCACAACAGCAACCAGCAGTAGCAGCGCAACCACCTTTACAACCACAACAGCAACAGATATCTCAACAACCACAACAACTTCCTCCTCAACAGCAGCAACTCATTAATTCCGGGCCATTGCCAAATGATCTTGGCTACAACAGCCTTGCTGCTAATAGGTAATTAATTAATGGATGGGTGGGTGGTTAAGATCTTGGGGAATATATGCTCACTGTATGCATGTTTTATTAGACATTCATTCAATGGCATGAATGCACTTGCCACAGCCAACCCTTATGCCACTGATGTGGTGAACCAGCAAGATGTGCGACCAGCACAACATGCACCAGGTGGCGTAGACTTACTTCTCGACTTGTAATAGTCATTTATTATTATTCACACAATGAACAACATGCACAATGAAATCTTTACAAGTGGAATGAGTGGTATACACATAGTAGTAAATGGTGGTATCGAGGGAGAGAAAGGATAGAGAGAATGTGTGCGATGATACAGGGATTATGTGATAAGGAAAAGATAATTATCAACTTGAAGACCATGCCATCCTCACCTTGCGAATAGCTTGTTGTGACTCTGGACTTGGTGGCATGCATGGATCAATGGATTGCCAATCTGCTGTAGCAAAGTTACTGGTACGGCCGTGTATACTTTCTTCCAACTTTAATAATTCAGCAACGAATCCAATATTGGGTGACATGCTCGGTCGTACTTTGATAACATGTTGATAGGCTCGTTTGAGTGACCAGTGCTCTGTCATGACGAGATAAGCGAGAATGGCAGCTACAGATCTCGATTTCCCAGCCTTGCAATGAACATAAATCGGTTCGTGATGCTGTTTGGCACTATCTATAATAAGAAAAGTGTTAATGTCATTCTTCAATTCTCTTTATTGTACTCACCAATCACTTTGACAGCTTCTCGTAATGTCTGTTCCACATTTTCCATTGCAATCGTATCTCGTGCTTTTAACTTGAAATATCGTATTTTATCCTTCAATCCAGGTACATCATCATTGCATTCTTCTGCCATATTGAGGATTCGTCGAATTGAATGCGATAATAGTTTGTTGAGTTGTTCCTGATCGGAAATCTCGGGACCAAGAAACAAGAAGCCCGGGATGATTTCCGATATGACAAAGCTGCTACTAGATTCACAAGGTACTGGTACTGCTGTTGATGATGATTCATAATCCTTTCTCACTTGTTTGTTGATATTAGTGATTGTGGCGTTGCTGTTGTTATTCTCTGTGGGGGCTGGGGTGGTGTAAACGAGTTCACGTGGCTGTGTAAGAGGTGGCAGCTGATGATGATGGTGTCGACTTGCTTTGACACGATTATAATGGTGTAAACGACTCGTATCCAAACTGAAAAGACTTGAGCGTCGATGAACATTGGTATTTGATCCGTCATTTGGTGCATCATTATTGCCATGTTTAGCTCTACTTGTTGTTCGTGCACTCTTGGATGCCTGCATAAGTGGTGGACCAACCATGTAATTCGCCCATGGATCATGCGCCCAAATAGCTTCAAATCCACCTTCAACACCATATACTGCACGTTGATCATTCTTGAGCGCCGTTAATAACATGGCTGCATGATCAGTAATGATACGATCAGCATCATAGACAACCACTATATTGCCCTGCCACTTTTCATAGTACTCTTTTCCTTCCTCGGTTGCAATGAAACTTTCTAGTGAAAAGTTGGATAGGATTTGACCACGCTGATATCGTTTCACCAATAAAGAAGGAATACTGACATTGAGTGAATGTCGAATGTGCGTTCTTTCGTAATCGTCGTAGCGGCGGACGTCAATCAATAGGGGCGGTGGTGCCGTTGGGTGGTTCTGAAGCATGCCAACAAGTTGTGCAGGTGTTAACATTGGACCAGGGCTTAAACTGGCTTGCTGATTGAAGGCATCGGCGAGTACGTCAGTGGGATGAGTGGCGGTGCTATTCATAAAGAACGTATCTTGTAAGGAAAGAGGTGTTCAAAGAGTTAAGAAACAATTGGGCTTTTTGATTGCCAGCTCAAGTAACCAAGTGAAACCTCCCATTAACACAAAACATTTACATTCTGCTTCGGTACATCTCATTCAGTGCTTCTTGATTATAATGAAAAGATATAATTCTATGATACAGATGCGTTAGATTTTCGTTAATCACTGATTATGATGATCCATATCAGTATTATGATGCTCGGGATGTCAGTGGACAATCCTACATACATCCCACATATACCCTATCTATCTCCAAGGTTTATTATGTACTGTCCTTTGTTGACAATAAATTCATTGTTTCTGAATTCTACCTTGTCTACTTTAATCACGTGATACCATTTGTTTCAATACAACAATCATATCACTTTCAGTATTTATGCTCGAATCTGGGGAGATATATCCATCAATTGCATAGGAAGTTGGGTATGTGTAAGCTACATGAGGCATCAATAACAACTCAATGATGTTACAAAGCTATCGGTACCTGATTTCCTGGAGCTAGCTATTCGGCTGTGTTCCGTGTACAACTACAAGCAACGAGTTTGCTTGACTTAAACATTACAGAGAGTACATGACTGAGTATAGAACAACCACCAATCGTGTATTCTCGCTTTAAGCTACTTGTTGCAGTTTTGAAAATGTAATCATATCTTCCTTTTCGATGCCGATCAACGTGGTGGAGATACCGTAAAGCGTGCACAAATTTGATCAGATGCATCACATGGGATTGTGTAGCCAAGCTGGGTACTCGTCTTTAGTGAACGACCAACAGTGACAAATCTAAAGGTCTATATGCTGTTCATTGCCAAGATGCATCACGTATACTATTGGGAGATACCCACTTGGCATCTTTGCAACTTGCACCTGGTGGTGACGAGGATGGTTGATCACAAATGCCAAATGAAGCATTTTTGTATCACATCAAAATGAAAGTCAGTATAGTATTTCCAGAACCAATTTACAAGTATTGATCCACATACTTTGCTCATAAGAATGGACTAGATGCACTTGTATAATGATCGACAGGGATACCCAGGATAAATTTTGTATTAATGCTATACCAAGTATAGCCGATTTTCATCAATGATTATGAATAAGCAGTTCTATTATTGTAGTTTTTCAAGTAGTACTAATCAATACGCGGGAAATGAGATGGCACGTGTACTTTAGCATTTGAGGAATGTGAAACTGTAAGGTGAAAAAGGTGCAAAGCTTATAGATAATGCTGTACCAGATAGTTTCGCAAAATGAAGTTGATGTATACACGTTGCTAGGTGGTATGGGAGAGGGAAAAGAGAAAAGGGGTGTTTTGTCATGTGAATTTGGAGCAATGGATGCTGTCAGGTATGAATGCTGCAAGCAATTTACTTCCAAAACTGCCAGGACTTTCGCTTGGCATCTTTCTCTGAATCCACCACCTTGGTCTATTATAATAGCCAGTTAGTATTTTCTAACTCATGGGAACGAGTGAATGGTACAATACCTTTTGATCCTTGCTTTTCTTGAGGAATCCAAACAGCTTTTTCTTGGGTTGCTCCTTAGCGGTGACAGATGCTTTACCGTTGACCTTCTTGTCTCCATTGGTAACGGGTTTAGCAGGCGTTACCTTCTTCTCTGAAACAGGTGCATCTTTAGATTTTGTTTCAACCTTTGCCTTTGGTTCTTCCTTGGTAGGTGTTTCCTTGGTTACTGCTTTATCTTCCTTGGTAGAGGATTCCTTGGTGACTTCCTTAGGCTCTTCCTTGACAACTGGTGCTTTTGTAACTTCAGGTTCCTTATCCTTGGATTCTTTCTTTGGTTCTTCCTTTGCCGAAGATGCTTCAGTTACATTAGGCCTTTCCTCCTTCTTTTCTTCCTTGGCAGCAGGTGCCTTGGTAATCTCAGGTTCAGTAGCTTTCTCAACTGCAGGTGACTTTTCTTCCTTAGTGGATGATGCTTCTTTAGTCACTTCTGGTTTCTCTTCCTTCTTTTCATCCTTGGTAATAGATGTCTTTTCATCCTTCTTGTCAGCTGAAACATCATTGATCGCCTTTTCTTCCTTCTCTTTAAGAGATTTGGTGGCGTTAGATGGCTGTTGATCCTCCTTGGTTGATTGCTCCTTTTCCTTAGATGCTTCAGCTGCAGGTGCAGGGACATCTTTTTTGGCGGTTCCATTAACCAATTCATCCTTCTTGTCATCCTTCTTATCATCCTTCTCCTTTTGTGTGTCATTCACAGTGCTAGTAGTGGGAGCGGTTTGTTTTTGTGATTCAGTGTCAGCGGTGGTGACATTTGCCTTCTCCTCTTGTTTGACAGGCTGCTCCGACGCGTTAGTCTCCTTGGTCTCCTTTTCGGCGACCGTTGGTTTCATTTCTTCACGCGACGATGATGATGGTTTAGAATCCTGTGTCTCGACCTTTGTGTCACCATTAGTAGGTTGCTGCTCCTGACTAGTAACAACTGGTTGTTGTTCCTTTTCGATTTGTGTAGTAGTCGCGTCAGTGGCAGATGTGTTAACATTATTCAAGTTCTCAACCGAAGGTGTATTGCTGTTGCTAGGGGATGCCTTTGTGTTGGTGTTGGCTGTAGCAGCAGCCTTCTTGGCAGCAGCTTTCTTTTGACGGTTCTTGCGGTTTGCACTGGAATGTTTCTTAGCCATGGTGAAGTAGTAGTGTATGCAAAAGTGTGTGTGAGAAAAAAAAAGTGAGAGAAAAACGAAAGAGAGAGGAAACTAAGCTTCTGGCGCCAAATTTTTTTTATGGGAGTATTCAAGGGAAAGAGAAAGAACCCACATCCAAAGCCATAGATTGATTGTTCAAGTTAAGCGTGGTCAATTACTCTTTTTCACAAGTGCACATTCGGGTCGGCACTAGGGCTTCTCTCCATATTTGGAATAGCTGGTGTGCCACGAGCAGTAAAATGATTGGGTATACCCACGTCTGTGCTGCATCAGGCGTTGTGGTTGACAGAAGCACACATCAATTGCCCATCGACAACAAATTTGTTTTGGCCTGTTTCTGCAATGCACGTTGCTTGTCGTATCTTCTCCTGGCTCCTTTTTTTCCTAACTTTATGGTTATAACAGGCATCCATAACTAATAACCTGTATAATTGATGTTGCAACAGCTTGTCACAATCACACTAATCATTGTTGTCTCATTTAAGCACATATTGAATATCTTAGCTGTGTTGTGCTGCAGCATGTGATGACTGTGTTTCCCACAACTTTAGTTGCATAAGTGTCTATGATGCATGTGCCCTGATGTTCGGGGATGGGAATCAGGCTTGCAGCACCCGTTTGACTTTACTCACAACAACAAATCACTCCTCAAGCATCTTGGAATTATGCTGCACGATGTGATATCATTCTATTGAGAAAACTATAATGAGTAACTGGTTTGAACGCCATAATAACATGCGTTCGCATATGTATGCATCAAATGATCGTCCATGTTACACATGACGCTGCGTCCCACAAAGCCAGCTATAGAAAATGAACAACATTGATCATTCTTCTCATTATCCTATATTACTACTATACACACCACGGATATAAACCACAAACGCATATACACAATGCAACCATCGCATTGATATGCAGGGTGATCATATGCAGTACACCATTTCATTCCTCGTTTTGAGTTCAAGGAGAGCCAATATGGCATCCAAGTGAAATTATATTGTAATTTAGCATCGTCGCTGTGATAGAGTGGTTTGTCGTTGCGTTATAGATCTCATCAATATGCTGCATCATTCCCCTATTCCCAATCAGCCCGCGTATTGAAGCTTGTTTGCCCTTCCTTCCAAATTGACGATTTCCGAGTGACGTGTGCATATATGTATATATAAATAATAGGTGTGGGATCAAAAATGGAGAAAAACAAACATACATTTCATATTCATGATGCTGGGTCGTCATAACACAAATCTGTATTGCCATAACAAGACTTAGTCCGTTGACTTTATGTTGTTCATATCCTTCATTCGGATAGCAATCAAAATGGATGTTGCAGCTACAGCAGCAGCAACCCAACCAGCTCGTTCCAGAGATGTAGCTAGCGCTTGAGCGACCATTTCTTGAATTTCAGGTCGTAAGGATGATACTTTGCCAATCGATGTGCGAATAAACTCAACCAACTATGCATGTTGAACAGTTGGTGAATCATGTGCATGGCTAAAAAAGGTCAAGTCGCTTGATATTTACCTCTGCTGCATCAGGACCTGAGAGTTTGCTTGATAAAGTCATCTTAAGAGTACCTTGGACAATAGCAGAACATGATGCTACACCGACGAGATAACCCATATATCGAGACATCATAACCATAGACATAGCCGATGCAACTTCTACAGAATGCAATTTATGTTTAGAGAGAGCAATGTAATACAAGCCATATCACGTCATTTCATTTCATAATAAACACAAACCTTCATTGGGTAAATCACTGGCAACGGCTGTATACAATGAAACCAAAAGTGCGCCATAAGTGTATCCTTCGGCCAAAACGCATAGTCCTGCGATCATCAAGGAAGTGATTCGAGTTGCCATCCATTCTGCCACACCTATCAAACTTAAAGAATACAATAATGCCGAAAGAAGGAGGTGTTTGTAGAATCGACCACTGTAACCAATGACTTTGCCTGCTATAAAGCATCCCACTGGTACAGCTACAGCTTCAATCATGACCCAAACACCAGCACCACCTGCAGATGTGTGCAATACACCCTATACAACACCATGTGAGTTACACACATATTCAATTTGTCAAGTATCATACCTGACAGAATTGTGGAATCATGATCAAAAAGGCTGCTTCGCCTGCACCAGTCAACAAAATGATCAAGCAAGAACCGATAACATTGTAGTTGGATCGTGCAACGCGTGAAACCAGTGGGTATTTTGCCCATTTTGCTTGATAAAGTGTGAACACCACATAAAAACCAAAGGAAGCAATTGCAGAGCCGATGATAAATGGATCGTTCCATGCTCGAATATTGCCACCCATCAGTAATGTCACAGCAAGCAAGATGTTACCAGCGGCAAGCATGGCTATACCAGGGAAGTCGATCATGCGGAAGCTACGTTGTGATTGACCAGATACTTCATAGCTCTTGAGACGAAAGCCGTACACATATAACAAAAGCAACAATGGGACAATGTTAATCTTGAAGCAGTATCGCCAGCCTAAAGTATCAGTGATGAATCCACCCAAGGGTGATCCGAGGGGAAATCCAATCTAATACATATCAATGATCAGTATAACTGAAAAACATAAACTTTTCCTCACTTACAGTTTGTACGGTGCTAATGTAAGAAAGATAGCGATTACGTTGATCAGCTTGCAAAAGATCATGGATTACAATATTCCCCATAAGATTCAATCCACCACCGCCTAATCCTGCAATAGCTCTGAATACGATCATTTGGGTGAGACCACTAGCATAGCCACATCCAACAGAACCGATAAAGAATAATGCCGTCAAGACCAACAATACAGGTCGTCGTCCAACAATGTCAGATAACTTTCCCGCTAGTAATTAAACCAACTAGTAGATCAATACAATGCTCTCTCTTGATATATGAGTATGCGTATGTATCATACATACCTATAGGCAATGTGATGAGGGAACAAAGGGTATAACTGCTTTGGATCCATGCAATTTGATTGGAGCTATTGGGTGGGAAACAGTGGTGAGCTCCGCATGTTGTATTACCGCTATTCTACTCCATTAGCAAACCTACCTCTCGAAATCAGTGCCAATACGGCTCATTGCTGTGTATACAATTGATGTATCCAAACCAGGGAGACATGAACCAATTGCAAGGCTACAATAAATTTGTGAGTACTATAATAGGGTGACTTTGATATCAAAGAGTTAATGTTACCATAGAGTAAGAGTCGCAAGGCTTATGCCTATCCGCTTATCAGTTTCAAAAGGAGATGGAGCATTGTCGGTGACAGTATGATAAGATCGTCTTGAATCTCGATCATTCGAGTTTATCAACGGTCTATCTTCCTCTGTATTACTGCGCATGATGATGCATGCAAAGGCAAAGATGAATGGGGAAAAGTAGAACAAGTGTGTTTAAGATAATCACCCAAATTTTTTATTCTTTTTGCCAGCTTTCTCCGCAAACAAAATGCAGTGTCGCGGATTAGTAACACAAAATGACATCGGTCACCCAGTCCTTGGGTATTTTCACCACGCTTGAGCCATCTCACTAAAATGACTATTTCCTGATAAAATTTTCAGCATTTCACTACAATCTAGTGCTTCATGTATATCAATCACAATGTATTCCCCTAAAGATAATATATCATGGTGGTATATTAATAAACAATGAATGACAGTAAGCATTTTGAAAATCATTATGTGTGTGCCTTCTGTCAAATTGAAGCCAATCGTTGTTACACAGGCCCTGGGAAAATATGGTGGAGCTCAAAATCATCAATGTATTCACTGATAAAAAAAATCCTTTCATGTAACATATAGAACAAGTTGCAAAGCAATTGTCGATTATGGTTATCCCTTTTGATAGTTCCAAGCTTTCGGTAGGGATTTCTCCTTGACAACTAACTATGCGATGCAGCTGTCACACCTTAGTACATCACTGTTCCTGAATATACTATTGTGACACTAATGGATTGGAAGCTACTGGTGATCCAGGTACCACTTGCATATTGTTACCATATAATCGCTTTGTATCATCACGGTCACCACAACTCTTGCTCAACGCCATGTTTAACGAAAGATATATTAACCTTTGAAGATACCTGTCATTGAACGTTGAAAGGTTCTATCAGTAGAAACTATACAGATGTGCTTGATGAGAATCAAGCTATCACTGTTTGGTCATCTCGTTAGCGATGATCCGTACCTTCACATGGGTCAAATCTTAATCACTCATGCTTAATATTTCATTGGTAGGTTTATTCAGCAAAGGCACATGACAGAGCATGACATATATGAATTACACTACACAGATGCTAAAATACACATGGAAGTATGCCAATCAACTTCACTTTCAGCAGATCAACATGTAATACCCGAGCTTATCAACAAAATGAAATCCGATGTCAAATCACAAAAATCAGCAAGCTGACAAAATCAACGGAATGAAGCATTTTATTGGCCATCAAGCGATGCGTTCAATACCCATCATCAACGTATTCTAGACCCAAATTTGTATATCACATGGTTTGTATCTTCAACATCGGGTGACAATCGTCTATCTGCTCGTCAGTTGTGCTGTATTGTATGGATGCACATAAATGATGTTACCACTTCCCAGTTAGCAGAGCTTCACGTGCTGGTGGTGCGACTGGTTGTTTCAGAATATGTGGAGTAGCAAATGATTTGCAAAAACCTTATGCATCTATCTAGCATCCCTGCATCACTTCGGCTCACACAAGCGAATCTCGGCACCCATCAATAATACGTTCTCATCCAACAAGGATGTGCGCGTGCTTTCAAGAGCACCACATTTTCGTCATTGCAACGCACTACGCCACGAGATGAATTTTAGCATTGACATTGTCATTAGAGCTTTCCAAAGAATCAAAGCACTGATGCGTATGCACAATCAAGATCAACTTCTCCATGATGTTGCTATATACGTCACTATTTGCATGGTTGAGCCATATCGTGGCATTCATATATAGTCTACTGTTACAAGCAGCAGTGGTGTAAATCATTCCCCGTTGTTACACATCGATGTCTGCAGCATACTCATACATGACCTGCAACAAACATTGTTTTCCTACCATCATCCCAATCTCAAACAAACCCGTTGTTGTGTAACTATGGATCAAATGTACTCGAACGTGTTGTCCCGTTGGTCTGATTGGTGCGTTTTGCGTAATCGAAAGTTGCATCAGTGCTAATGCCCGAGTGTTTGTTGGGTGTAAGGTCGTACATACACAAGCCAATGAGCATAATACATACCGAGACATGCAATGGTTAATGAACCTATTCATGCTTTCCACATTGCAAGTGCAGCTCCTTCATGCATTGATGATTATGTATTCTTAACGCCTTAATGCCAAATTACAGATGACAAGAGTACTGTAGATACACCCGTATGAGTAATAGGGGTAACAATAGCCTATAGCTTATACCGGTGTGCTGCTAGCGTCATCTTTTTCAATTGGGTTGTCATATTCAGCTTGAGATCAAGATGCGACACTGACATCGTCTATCAATTCTTGTGTCCCCAGGTTTCGGAATCTTCGGCTCCCCGATTTGACGTCAACTTTTCTAAATCCATTTTCTCATGTAGCCACTTGCTGCGCACCACGATACTTTGGGTTTTTGTGGTGGATACATTATCGTGTTTCATAACATCCTTTCGGATGATGCAAAGCAAATAATATATGATGGTAGTAGTCTAGTGTTAATGGTGCACATATTTCTACATTATCATTTTAGTGATTCATAATGACCGATTAAGACGACATCTCACGATCAACGACGATGACTGAGTGTAACAAACACACTATTTCAGTTATTTGCCAGTACCGCATATAGGGTGCATGGATGCGCATGCAATGCTTCATAAACCAGCTTGCCTAATTTCGACCATCAAAGGCTGCTGTTATGAGAAAGCCAACCTACAGCGTGAATGAATCATGGTATTGATAAGACGATTATAATATAAATACGCGATGTAATGAAAACGATGCCAAGAGGAACGTAAAAAAGGGGAGAGTAAAGAGTGTTTCAGGTACAACGTAAATGTGCATTATTGTATTGACGATTGACCGATAGTAAAAGATGACATGGTCGACAAGTAATATGAAGCTTCATCAACAGCGTGTATCCAAGTCCCAAATTGATCATGCATAAAAAAACATGGCCCCTTCGCAAAAACATATCTAACTGCATACATGGGATGTGGAAGGGAACCACAATACGTATTTGGCTTATATTGTGCAACCTTGAGAAAAGATTGTTTGCACTTTTAGCTTCTTATGATCACCACAACGTATAGGAAGCGACAACAACGGCGCCACCTGTCCCCACGGGTCAAGAAGATACATCACGATATTACATTTAGGCGCAGCATGTATCATGGAACCTTGTGTATAACCAAGCATCACTATAAAACACCTTTCCATTTCCTCGGAATAAGGAATTTGATCTTTGTTTCTTTTCTTTTCTTTTTCTTCCTCAGAACTTTTTCATCTCAGTATGTCGATCCAGCCTATGATCGCTCCGCAAAAACTAACTGATCAAGAACAGCCTGCTGATGAGCTTCAGCTGCTCTCAAGAGTTTTACGCCCCAATTTGATCTCTGAAAACACCCAATATGGTCCAGGGCTTGCATACAACCCTACAATGCTGTCAACAATCCCGGATTTGGATCTTGCATTGTATGATGAAAACTTGCATCCACAGCAGCATGTTCTTGATCAATATAACAGCTTTGCTACTGGAATTCATGGCTTTCAACAATACAATGCTGATGTTGACATTGCCAACAACTACTCGCCTTCTCCTTGCATTAGCTCTCCAAATAGCATAACCGAAGACATAGGTGGCGCTGGTATCGTTAGTACATGGTCTGTGCACGATATAAACTCCATTGGATCTACACTTCAGTCTCAACAGCAGCAATATCATCATCAACATCATCATCAACAACATCATCATCATCAAGTTACCCATTCAACAAGTGGGTATGTATCAGGTTACGAAGCAGCATCGTGGTCTACTCCTCTTTCTCCAGTGTCCAACAGCTCCACTACGGTATGTACAAAAGAGGAAATTCCTGTCAGTATGTTGTGCTCATTCACACCAACCAACAAGCACAGTTGCACTAGCACAACTAAGATTGTTCGTTACGAATGGGAATCTGAGAACAATCGGCATTATGCAGCAATCACCGCTGAAGTCGATACATTGCAAGATGACTCTCAAAACCCACCATTGTTAGGTCCCTTCCTTGTGGCTCGTAGACATACAACCAAGGCAGTATTCCGCTTAGATGAACTCTCGATCGATATGAATGATCAAATCATGGTCCACAGTGTTGTGAAAGATGGATGGTGCGTTGGTGAAAAATGCTCAGCTCCCTCTGTATGCGGTTATTTCCCAGTTGGATGCCTTTTACTTGAAACGGTTCCACAACTTGACAATATGTATCCCAATCTCGCCAGTATCTGGCGTCGTTTCTCGCATTGCACATCATGTCCAAAGCGCGTAGAATCATTATTTTGTCTTTCCTGCAAGAATGGTACATCGTATCCTGATCGTAAGAGCTTGAATCGTCATCTCAGAACATGCATAAAGCACAGAGCATTTCATCTTCGGCGTCAATGCAAAATATGTGGTGAGCGGTTTGGTAGACTGGATTCTCTTCGCAGACATGAACGAAACCAGCATCCTGACTTACCACGGTAATGAAGAGCACATTATCAACCGCAAAAAGCCAATGATCCCGACAGTACAAGTGCAACATGCTCTCCTTTTATTTTTTATATCATGAGTGTTTATGCTTTTACTTCATGCTTCTCGCATCACACATGATGGGGTATAAAATGCAAGCGCTCCACCTGCCATTGCTGCTACAAACGTTTGGGTGTTCTCGTGATTGCGATCGATATCCAGCTTTGTATCGTACGCCCATCGCATCCTTCTGTTTCAAACACATCTTCACACACATATATATATTTACTGCTGTTGAATCCATTCCTTCATATCACTCTCACTCATTTTACATTCACACATCCCATTCCTTTCATTCTGTATCATTCCTCTCGTTGTAATTGTTCCAAGGTTTATGCTATTTCTCTTTATGCAACTTCTTTACTTCATTAAATATAACACTTGCTGTCGGTGTGGTAACATAAGATAAATACGATCCATCGTGTGGCGGTATTTGACAAGTGGTATATGCTCCTGTCAAATTGTTGGTCTTTATTTTAATGGGAGATATACTGGATTTGTTGAATGAACATCTACATGTATGGAATGTCACATGATAAAGCTGATATTCAGTGATTACCCAATCTGGTTAATTTCATGCAACATGTGGTTTAAACAATCATCAATAACAGGTTTGGTATGGATATAAAATATATGTGTTATATTCTTTTTTTACAATTTGGAAGCATTCTTGTGTAAAGTAGCATAACCATTATTGATAACGACCACATCACGCTCCTTGACCTTGACAGCAAAAATGACGCCCTGAACATTGGGATCCTTGTCATCGACCTTCCACATGTACACCTCCAAAGTTTCACCAGGGAAAACAGGACTAGCAAAACGACCTTCAATGGATCTGAAGCGAGAGCGATCATTGCCACCAAGATGCTTCAAGATGGCGTGACTAGTAATACCATAGGTGCAAAGACCATGTAGAATGGGAGCGGGAAAACCGACCTTGGGAGCCAGCTCCACATCGGCATGAAGTGGGTTATAATCACTAATCATTTTGTATCAATACAAGTTGCTCAAGTGAATATATATATCACACTTACCCAGATAGGCGATACAACAAAGCTTGATTGATAGCAGTAGGAACAACATCAACCACATCAGGCTGGCGTTTAGGAGGAGGATAAGAGGTAGCCTTTGGACCCTTTGGACCCTGCATATAAAGAATGTTCATTATCAATCCATTGTAATGACCATCATCATGCCATAGTAATACTTACACCCCAGCCACCATATCCACGAACAAATGATTTAGATACCATGGTGCAATACTTAGTGCCATCTGTACCAACCAAGTCCATGGATGTTTCAATGACCATACCAGAGCCCTTGTCATAGACACCGCTGCATGTCTTTTCGAGTGAAAAGTCACCACCATCGACAGGTAAAGGCTTGAAGACTTGGATGGATTGTTCACCATGTACAATCTTGTTGGGATCGTATGCTGGCATACCAGGAAGAGATTCACCTTGAGATCGCTCCTTGAATAGGTTCACATCTTGGCCGTTACCCTTTAAGGGAAGCACCAAAGGATAGAATGGGAGAGGGCCAAAGTTGGGATCTACAGTTCAATGTCAACTAGGAATGCTCACATGGGTTGTCATGTACAACTTACCAAGTTCATAAAGGTACTTGAGCTCGTTTTCCTTGACACCAACAGCCAAAGCATAAAGAATAAAGTCGCGGCGGTTACAGTTCACCTATGCATATATATATGAGTAAAAGAAGATAGCTTGTACACATCATGATTGGATATTACCTTGGAAGGAGAGAATTTATGGCCAACAGCCTTATTGACATCCACCTTGAAACCTTCAACTGGCATGGTATATAATAATAATAGAAAGCGAAATAAAGAAGCGAGATGTAATGTGGAGAAGGTTGTCTTTATATGTATTCCCCATGTTTCCCGGCGGCGAAATTTATTCTTACTGCTCACTAAGCAGAAATGCTCCCACCAATGAAGGGGTTTTCCCACCCAAAACTGAATTCAGTCATGCAAATAGATGCGTGTGTATTGTGTTTATGGTATCACTCTTTTGCTAGTCTAGAAGCTCATTAATGTGGGTGGTCGTTGTTGGTTTTGTTCTTCAGTAGTACTCCATCCTCTTCGTCCGGTAGTACTAGTAGCAGCTGTAGCAGCAGCAGCAGCAGCAGTGGCAGTGGCAGCAGCATATTCCGCTTCATGTTGTCGTAACGCTTTATCCTCCATCAACAATGCATTGGCAATCTTGATTGCTTCGTCTTCTTCTTCTTGGTCCTCTTCATCATCCTCGATAGTAGTAATAGGAATGGCTTCTTTTTGTTCATCCTCCTCTTCATCATCAGCCACATTCAGCTCGTTGACCATAGAATCATCTTCATCCATCAATTCATATAATAGCATGTACGGGTTCGACTGTTGTACGTAATCAAAGGAGCAAGTATCCACCTTTGTGTCGGATATGCGGTACCAAGTGTCATTGTTGTTATTCCAACACTCTTGTATTTCCTCATTCATGCTGCTTGTACTGCTGCAGTGTGCACAGACACAGTGATCGGCAATGATCCGCCGCTTGAATGCCACATAATGACCATAGCTATGACTACCAAAATGGACAATCGTGCTCATCAATCGATAGTGTGCAGTGTTATTGATGCTGATATTCTTTGTCTCCGAAGATAATGAAGAAGAGATGGGCATGTTGGGTTGTGTGCTCAATGTGCCATTAGTTGTGTATGCTGACAAGTCGAGATATTCTGGAAATAAGATACGACATCCATTCTTGTACACAGCACCTGATGGGTGAAATGCTGATCGTGATAAATGCAAGCATAGGATCTTGGGTGGTTTGGCAAACATGACTTGCTTGCTGGTGAGCCTGCTCACTGTCTTTTGGATCCATTGCTCTCCTTGACCATCTTCTTCACCCAACTTGTTTTCGATACGTCGTGATCGTAAATGTCGTTCAATGATCCGACATCGTTCTTCCAGTGTTTCCAATCGTCGTTTCTTTTTCTTCTTCTTGTGCATATCAGCAGCTTTCATTTTGGATATTTCGGCAGATAAGTGTCGATGTGTTGATAATAATGAACATCGTCGACATGTTGCATCTTGTAAATATTCAATTGACGTAAATTGGCGTAGACATTCGTCTAGCGTAGTGGTATACTGTGTTAAAATATTGTCAACAACATCATTATCTCGTTTGATTCATTGTTGTTACTTACTGCATTAGGTAACATGAGTTGAATATTGTTGAAAGAGAAATGTCGTATAGCTTCCTAGATAACAATGCATCATTAGCTAACAAGTCATACTCAATTGGAAATATGATGCTTACTGTATATCCACATTGCATACAAGAAAGTCGACTTGCCAGCAAGCCAGTGAATGGGGATGATGGTGATCCTGATGAAGGTGTCTTTGTTGATAGTAAACTTTCAATGCCACTTTTGGCTGTGAATAAACGATGACATTCAGTATCAATGGCACCAGAAAGTAGTTGAAAGAATTCTTGAGCATCTTGTTGATCACGATTGATGATGACATTGTGATGAGTGGTGAGAGCAGTAACAATATCCACGGGTCGAAATGCAGTGCGTCGATCAAGTGATCTTGATAGAAGTCGAATTGTTTTTAATAATGATCGTGATACAGGTTGTGTTTGTCGTTGTGGATTGTTCAAATATGTATGAAGTCGTGGTAATGAAGATAAAGCCTATATAAGAATAGCAATAAGGACAATGAACATGATTCATTATGCAGCGCTGTTACCTGTAATACCGAATTCAAGAAACATGAGTTGCCGGTGTTCACCAAGCCTGCTGTTATGGCAGTAACCTCGCTTATATTCATGTCGTTGATACAAACAACGCTCTCTTGTGAATCATACGACGTGGTAATCGCGCCATTTAAGAAAGAAGGAAGCAAATCGAAACGTGAAAGTCGGTCGAGTGCAGCATCCAGCAACCCTGATAACAAGTCGATCAGGTCATAATAAAACGAATAAGTCTTGAGAATAGGAATAACGATCGCCAAAAGACCAATGACAGCTGTCATCAACTGGGCATAGGAATAGACATTAGACAAGAACAACTGGATTGATTCCAGCGTCATTTGCAGAAAAGAGAACAGTGGCAAGTCGAACAAGAGAGCGTCAAGTCGCTTATCCAATGAAATATCTGCTCAAGCAAGCACCACCGCCAACACCACATAAGAAGGATTTCGATAAAGTGTTAACGTAGATGATAATATTATGCATAGTGCTTTATCTTTATAAATGTCATGTTTTACAGAAATGGATTAGACAAAACCAAATGGTTGCTTCTTTCTCAGGGTCTGGAATAGCAATGAGTGTTGTTTCCCTAGGATACCCATCAAAATCTCCTTGATACCACCTACGGGTGAAATCTTTCCCTTTTTCTGCATCCCTTCATGTACACATATATGCAAGCAATTTGCGATGAACACAACAAAATAGGATGAAACAATAGCAGCAGATGTGGAACACTAATGCAAAGATTAGAAGAGAAAAGCCGATTTCCCAAAACAGCATCATCAGGATGCGTATGCATATGTCAACAAACGAGAGTTAAAACAAAGTCATCTCATTCCAACCAGTGGCCAGATCTTGCTCATTTTAGATTTACACTCCCCAATAGAACAAAGAGGAACGGTGGGTGATGCTGGCAATGGACTTTATCTGGGAGCATTGCGCGTGTATCGTCCCCAGTGAACACATTGGGAAAATTCTTGGTGCATCGAGAGCTTATTTCGCCGCTGATGATGTCAATTCTAAAGACCACGGGAACACCCTTGGCAATAATTATACAAACAACCCATTTTCTTTACTTTTGCCCCATCTATCGGAACTGCTGGTGCATTACTGTCATATGCCTCTCGCAAAAAATGCTCTTACTATCAAAAACACACTTTCCTTGTAACGTGCAATGAGGAATGGATGCGTTACACGCTGATAACTTTTCAGAAAATTAAAAGGCAATTTGCTATCACATACAACCGCGGGGTGTAAAGTGTCACAAACGATATTGGCGACATCGCTGATGATCCCAAACCATTGCTCCTCTGAAGAAAGTTGAAGTGATTTACAATACAATATGTACTTTAACCCATCTTATATAAGCGGTCTTGATATCCGATTGAGTTGTATGCACGCGCTTTTATGAGCTAAATAGCAAAATGATGTTTCAGACGGAGTAGATCATGAGGATATCAAGGTGTAACTGACGACGATGAATGATAGAACAACGATCACAAAAAAGGGTGCTTTAGTTTCTTTGTCCAAAAACGGCGATCGGGGCCACCTTATAATAGTGGCTGGTGAAGGTACCTAGAGTCTTGGCTCGTGGCACAGGGAAAGGTGCCCTAGGTGTGACTAACGTTGCCTGCCCTTATGTTGAGGTGAATTCGCTATTTGATCTAAAGAGAGCGATTTTAAAATCATACATAGCCCCCATCATCCTCTCACTTCCCCCCAATCCGCTGAACTTCCAATCATACACAACATATCCCAAGATGACAGCCGATGCCTCTTGGAAAGGAGATGCATCATCCCATTCACACAGAGCACGCGCTCAATACACACACGCACACACACACCGCCCAACAAAACTCGTTCTGAAAGGATCCGCTCATTCCTCTCTCTCTTTTTCTTACTTTCTATTCTCATCACTCTCTGCTCACTTTTATCATCTTTGTTTTTATTCTACATCCCAGCCAACACACATTACCAGTTACAAAATATACATTGCCCATCATCTTATTGTATTTCTCATCCCCCTACTATTTATATTTATTATAATCTGGTATAGCTACAATCCCTTCCTTGAATTTTCTGCGCTGTCTTGGTAATGATTTATTCCCGTGTCCTGAAACCAGATCATCATTATCATACCAGCAGCAGCAGTAGAAGTAACCTGTTATCGCAGTCTTTTTGGCAGTGACGCTAAGCTCATCGAGAAGCAAACCTGTTTGCTTTGAGCTCGCACCACTTTATACGCATATAAACACCTTTCCCATTTACATTTGCATTTCCTTATTACATTTTCTTTTCTCGCAGAATTATATTCTACCACGTTCACAAGGTAAACTAAAAGCAAATAACATGTGCAATGACGCAAGTGCTGACATATGCGCATGACAATAATAGCAGCACCCTGACATGCCACTGATTAACGGAATCAAGTTCGCCTGCAACAGTTGTATCAAGGTATTATATCATCATTCGCCACATGCATAGCTATTTTCTCATGTACGACATCATGTTGATTTGCTTGTACATATATAGGGTCATCGATCATCCCATTGCAATCATGTCGAGCGCCCACTCTTTGAAATTCGACGAAAAGGAAGACCAGTGACCCAATGTACATATTGCAGAGATCTACGAAAGACCAAACAAGTGCATGTCAAATGCGTGTGCGGTGATCGAAAAGGTGATCTACAATTTCAGTTCTTTTTGCTTGATATGTATCTGACTGGTAAAGTGTGACATGGTGTTGTCTCTCCTTGTCACTAGTTATCAGGTCGTCGGCCGACGCGTCGCCATCTTCGTCCAAAACAATTTTGAGTAGCAGCAACAACAGCAGCATTAGAAACTTTTCCCCGTCAAAATCGGAGCCACTATTTCTGGAAACTCGTGGATCAGCAATAGCAGCCAAAGGAGCAGGTGATTGTCCAACCCCAATCACAACAACAAATGTAATGATGGGTGGTGGTGACATTGGTAGTGATACATTACCCACATCATCATCTTCATCATTTTCATGGGCTTGGATAAGTCCACAGCCACCTCCACAACAGCATCTAGGTTTTGTGTTTCAAAAACCCCAAGGCGAACAATCTGTCAATGATTATGCAATCACGCCTAGTACAAGCACAACAATGACCACACGCCCTTTTCGTCAGATATCACCTGCACCTGCTGTTCCAGTATCAAGTACTCCATTACCCATATCATCAAGTTTTGAGCATAATCAACCACAACAACCATTTGCACCAACACCTACAGCAAGCACAGGTCTTGTGGGTACCACAGCCATTACTACACCACCTCCACCAACTGATGAGAATGATCCAATGGTACAACAACTTCTGAATAACCTTATGGCACGACCAGCTACTCAAGATACAACCACAATTGCTGCAACTCCTACTACAGCATTTTCACCACCACCATCACTATATCAACATCAATCTATGATGCCACAACAACATACACCACCATCTCAACCGCCACCTTTTCCTTCATCCATGTGCCGTGGTGGATGTTGTTCATGTCCACCCACGGATAGTAGTATGGCACAAGGTGAATCGGTTGTGATCACCATCACCCCACTCCCGAAACAGCAAGGTGGAGGACAAGATCACACGACGGCAACAACCATGACGCGTGTGGTAACATGCTATTGTGGCCCATCCTGCATTTGCCCTGATTGCTTGGTGCACCCTGGTAATTCCTTTTTGGCAAATATGGATCCATACGCTGGGTTGATGAATCCACATCAGTCTTCATCTTCGTCATCTTGTGGTTCCGATGATGATTGACTCATGCACCCTCATTACAACAATACTGCTTCCTGGTGACTTACTATCTTCATTCTTTGAAACAGTTTTAAGTATCTTTCCCTTACACTCTTTCTATATGATCCAGTATGTTGATACAAATTCCCTTCATCAACATTACCACAGCCGATCTTTATGTGAACCATGCACCACCATTATGCTATGAACAATACAATGTGATTTAGTCGAGAAAGAATATGCTTCTTTTTTAATCATGAGATTGACACATTTGATAATTGTACAAAAGAGGAATTATGATGGTTTCCTTGTCTGTTACATAACAGGAATACCCATTTTGTGTTGATAGCTGCAGTGTGAAGATTTCGGGGTGAAAAAAGAGAACACACAAATAAATCAACGTCATTTGCATTGTGAGCATGAGATGGTGTGTATCATGGTGTTGGTGCGTTGTTGTTGTTGTTGCTTTCTATGCATACAAAATAGCGGTTATGTGCATGTGTACATGTATGCGCCATTGGTCCTCGTGGAAAATGATCATTCTCCCTTTCACTGGTACACATAGACTACTCCTCTCATATTGCGAATGCATATGCATGGATGATGGGAGAGTGTGCAGAAATAGATGCATCCTTGGCAAATGATCGACACCCAAGGTTCTCCCACCATGATGACGTTGTCTTGAATGGGATACGGCTGATACAGTTATGAATGGTAATCATTATACGAGCTCAATCTTTCACACACATATATGTGTGTCATCTCTGAAACACTCTCATTAGCTGTTATGGATATGATTGTTGTGTGATGAGTTACAAAGGAAACCCAACTCTGGCGGTAAACTTGTTTTATTGTTTCTTTGTAAAGCTCCTCCTTGAGAATTTATATTCAACACCGCATCCAACACAGTCCATAGCTGCAGCCTAAATGAGCCAAGAAGATGTTGTGCATGATTGTGCAGAAGAAAGAGGAGAGAGAAAAAGAATGAAATGGTAAAGGAAGAGGCGTGTGCGTATACCCAAAGTAATGGATACTCGGGCCGATGTATTGGTGATGTTGGATTGAATTGACATGAGCAAAAAGGTTGTTGCTGTTGTAAATAGCTTGTGCAACGCTGCACAATATCGCGCTTTAATTGAACAGTTGGATTAGTACCATCAGCAACACATGAAAAGCGATTACCGACGAGCGGCCGTGCAGGGTTGTCTAGCGTGTGCTTTGTGTATCACACAATCGCAATAATAACTTTTGCGAGTCCAGACACATACTCAAACCACTTCTTCTACTCTACCACTATTATCCTTGCCATATTCTTGACTTGTACCTTTTTTTATTTTATTAATATCATCATTAATCCTTTCTTATCCACTCCTTTCTATCTTTTTCTTCTTTGTTCTTCATGGCCGGCTTGGAAACGGTCTATGCCATTCACCACTTTGAGGCGGAAAACCCAGATGAAATTGCTTTTGCAGTGGGTGAGCCCATCATTGTTCTCGAAAAAGACGATGGTTACAATGACGGCTGGTGGCAGGTAACGATATAACTGGAAAGCGCGACAATCGCGTATATTAATGACTCTTTAATGACAGGGACGCAATGTCAAAGGAGAGATCGGCTTGTTTCCCATGAATTACACTTCGCCACAGCCACTCAATACCACCAACAAGTCAAGAACACCATCGATCGATGATAGCATGAACAAACTACAGCTTTCACCTTCTATCAACAATAACATCCTCCATCAACAACAACTTCCAACACCTTCCACATCCGCTTCTACAGCACGTCGATCACCCGATCATCGTAATAATTCAGTTTCATCCATTGCTTCCGCAAAGTCTCAGCAAAAACAACAAGGTTCATCATCTTTATCGCGACCTTTGACACTCTCAAAGAATGTACACAAGGTGTTAGCCACTGCATTGACACTTCCCGAACTGAAATCAACATTACCAGAGGATTGGACTGTGGATCAAGTGGCTATTTGGATGGAAGCTATGGGTTTCGATGGTGTTGCTGATAATTTCAAATGTAAGTGTGTTTGATAAGAAATGTGTGGATCATTACTTATATCATTCTTTAGCACAAGAAATCACCGGTGATATCTTATTGGAACTTACGTTGGATTCTCTTAAGGAGTTGGAGATCAATACTTTTGGCAAACGATTCAAGATACATAGCG
Source organism: Lichtheimia hyalospora FSU 10163 (assembly GCA_025094155.1). Lineage (NCBI taxonomy): Eukaryota > Fungi > Mucoromycota > Mucoromycetes > Mucorales > Lichtheimiaceae > Lichtheimia > Lichtheimia hyalospora. Next base: position 47,152 of record PTRB01000193.1, read on the forward strand.
CCATCAATGCCTTACGAGAACATTGCAAGCAGGTTTCTTGCGAGGTATATTCATAAAACACATTGGTTTATTTCAAAGTGATCCCTGATACATTGTTCGATAGGATCGTACAACCACTACTAGTACTAGTACTACAACTCCTGATGATACTCCATCAAATAATGACACCACTACATCCCGATCGCTTTCGTCACCACAAATTGCTGCAAGTGATTATGCATCCTCTACAACATCCGACGAGTATCCTCAAGCTGCACGACTTTATACCATGGATTCTATCCCTTCAACATCAATGCATCATCATCACCATCCTCTTCGTGGAACAGCAGCTTATCGACATAGTGAAGAGAGTATTAGCAGTAACCATAGTAATCGACCTATGCAACAACAAGGTTTATCCCGTAGTCAATCAATGCTAAAGCAACAATATCCAAATCACCGACAACCGAACAGTGTTGAGCTGAGTACAAGACCAGCAGAGCGTAATGCATCGGTAGGAAAAGTATTGGACATATACATTGCAGCTATCATGCCTAACAACTCATTTGAATATCTAGGAAAACCACGTATCATTACCACCACCCGCATCATCATCATCATCATCATCATCATCGGCCAGACCGTAAGTTAAAAAGATGAATGAATGCTTATGAGAATGAGGAACACTAAATGGTATGCTTTATGTGTGTATAGAATGGTGCGTAATTCGTTTTCTCCTACATCGAAACCCCAGACTGTGGTACCTGTTGCAAGTCGAGCTTCTATGGATAGTTTACTTCAACGCTCTACACAATTGGATGTCGTACCCGACATGGAGGGCTGGTTGCATAAGCAAGGCGACAAGTATAAAACGTGGAATAGGCGATGGTTTGTGCTCAAAGGACCCAATCTCTTTTATTTCAAGACGCCAAAGGTAAAGGGGGTTGAATTGTGAATATGTTATCATAGAAGGGATATTCATTGCCTTATGATGCAGGATGTACGAATGAAAGGGATTATCAATTTGCGAGGATACAAGATCATCAATGATGAGACCATCTATGCTGGCAAGTACTGCTTTAAAGTGCAGCACGATCGAGAACGCACATTCTATTTCTACACGGAATCCCAACGCACAATGAAGTCATGGTTGAATGCATTGATGAAAGCAACTATTGCAAGGGATTATGCAGGTAAAGAAAGGGATTATATTACGCAATTCATGATACTGACTTTTATATAGCGCCAGTCTTGTCATCAAGTACAGTACCCACAGTGTCATTAGATATGGCACGACGCATGAAACCTCGTCCACCTTCGATGATATTGTATAAGAAAGATGAATTCAAAGGACAAGAGCAGCTCTCTCCTATAATGGATGATTCCCCGATTAGTCCTTATGCACAACAAACCCGAGAATCAGGCATCACAGATTATGATGACGAACCACATTATCGATCAAAGAGTGAGAAACGACAATCACCGCGTGTTTCTTCCGATCAGGATTCCGAATCTTTCAAATCGCCCACCAGTGTGTTAGATGATTCTGGATTTCAAAGCGGTCCCATCTCCTCTGTACTCAGCCCACCACACAGTAGTAGTACCAGTAGTCATAGCACCTCCCACTCTACTACTATGCATCATCGTTATCATGTCGGCAGTTCGGATGAGGATTTGATTGATCCACAGCACACGAGTATGCTCACAACGAATCGTCCAGGTGGTCTTAAACGATTAACTGAAGAAAGTCATATGAGCGGCAACACATCTATTTGGAGCACAACGGATTACATTGACTGGTTACAAAACAATGTGGATCGTAAAGTGACAAGTCTTGGTGATTTGCGTACAGGTGATATCTTGATTGAGCTATTAGAAAACTTGAGTGGTAAAGATGTACGACGACCACCCAACACTGCCAATTCCCCCGCCAACATGCAGATGCTGGATAATATTGTTGCTGCATTCAAATTCATGGGTCGTGAAGGTGTTGAAGTGGATGGACGATATACCATTAAAGGTAAGCTTGGTGATTTGAATATAAACATACGTTGGTTGCTAATATTTATCGATAGATGTGTTTGGAGCAAACGAGCCAAAAATTAAAGAGATGCTGGATGCCATCAAGACTTGGTCAGATACTGCTCACAATGACAAGAAAGCCAGTGGAGGAACTTTTGGAGAAGGCAATTTTAAGGGACTCGATCAAGACACAACATTGTCATCATTTGCTTAAAGAATATCTATCATTTACATTCAATCACTTATATACTTATTCTATCTGCGACCCTGCTACCATACTTTATCAACCTCTCCACATTCATTTATATCAGACACTTTCCCTCTGCTTTTTTTTTTTTTTGCATGCTTGCACATCGTACATGTTTTTAATACACCATTTGTCATTATCATTATGCAACACATCATACGCTGTGTTTGCTTGCTTGCTTTCCCCATGATGATGTTCTGTGTTCAAGGTGAAGAGAAGCGTGATAACCACAAGTTGATGTTTGTGATATCTGAGTTGAACAGCTTGTCGGACAATGGCAACCCCGGTTCTTGAATGAAATAATGGGGGAATTGGTGGATTTATAGTTCGATTCTCTACTCCCAAGGATCGGATATCACCACCTGCTTCCAGCGATTAAGTCACGGGAGAGTTCGCTAACACTGATAGCCATTGGCAATGAACAGGGTTTGATAGTAGCCTCTCGAAATTTCTACAACTGCGTTAACAAAGAAAATGAAAACACCTTGAAGAACAATATGGAGAATACAAAGATACCCATACCTAAGCAATAACACGAATGAGCCATATGTGCATTTTATTCAATCCTCTAAGGAGAGATGTACGAGTCATTATGCGTGCTTTCCCCATTCAATAATCATAATAATCTGGATGAGACACATGTAATTGATATCTTCATATCCACAAGTGCTTGTTCACCGGGTTAACAGCTATAGAGATCAAGTCATCTGTAATAGTAATTCGCCGTGCATATCATACCCAAACCAGTGTCACCCATCATAGATAAAGAATATAGCACTCTGTACCTTTTCTCTCGGCTACTCCTGTTGAATGTGTACATAGAAAGTGTTGGAAGCATCAAGATTGTTTTTCTATATCTATTCAACGTTGCATACCACTTGAATATGCCGCACAAAGAGATCATCATCATCATCATTGTTAGCCGTGGATCTGTACAATGAACATCCTTTCTTTGTCCTGAGAAAGAACCGAGTGTTACTCTAAACCAAAGAAGCAGACGAGGACCATTATCGAATCAAGCCTGGAAAGTATGAAATGTCGAGAGAAACAATGAAACAACCATACCATCATAATGAGCACCACCCTTCTCAACCTTATTCAAGTTACTTTCTGCAGAGTAGTGTAGCACCATTATATAGTTACTCCTTTATGTAAAACATAATGTCCATAGCAAGTTGTAAACATGATTAGACCCAGTTGAATGAAACTGTAATGGTGATTGACAGCGTCGGGTACCAATGTGCAGAGAAACTGATATCGCCCATTGCAGGCATGATTTATAGCTTATCTCTTTCCCACTCCTGGTTCATTGTTGTTGCGATACATGCACTTGATCAAGACCATGTCATTGCTGTATCAAATCCAATATGCAGTATCGTTTTCATAGGGATGACACCAATGCTAAATCACCCAACTCTATTGACAACGCGTGGCTGACTACTGAGATAGGCGAGATCCTTGTAAATGCTGCACAATATCCTCCATGGTACACCTTTTACTGGTATGCTGCTGGCAGTAGTACTTTCTCCAGTAATGAATATGTTTTATCTGCTGTTTGCAAGTCGTTGATGCATCAAGCGACTGTTTCTATATTGGCCCATAGACCTCCAACATTGTCGTTGTGTTAACATTGATGCGTGTTGGAACATTATTTAGAGTGTACATCGTACAAGAATTTGCATAAAGGACCTTGTTGCTTGCTGTACACTATTCAACCATGACACCATCATTATCAGCACATACAATGAACCAGTTTTCATTGTTTCACCGTACTTGCCTTTTCGTATAACACCACTCTATACACAGTGTACGTGGTACATGAACCAACATAAAGGACCTTGTTGCTTGCTGGAAACCAAACCAGAGGAAGCCAAATCAACGCCCAATGACCCAGCACTTTGAGATCAGTCTTGACGCGAATGCAAGCTACAACACCAATGGAACAAGTTCGAATGCAAGATTGGACCTTGAATGTAGCTGTTGCACCAAAGCAAGGAATGACATAGCAACGAAAGAGAACACCTTGACTACAACGCACACACCACTCCCTTCCTACCAACTACGTTAATATAAAGTGTTTGTCACCAACAAGAACAGGACTATACATGACTCGGTGCATGGCGTGAATGACTTGGTGTATCAGTGAACGAGAGTTGGAGAATCGCCAAGTGGTGGAGTCATTACTCCCAAGATAAATTTCCCAGTGCATTCACTCTACTGCACACATTAGCACCACCAGTGTTATTTATCCACACACACTCTCTCTCATTCTTATAATAAACACCTCTTAAAAATTAACACTCATATTTATCAGTCATTCATCTTCATACAATCTTGTCCTTGAGATGGAATAAATCAAGTTTTATGAGATTGGGATTAGAGCAAGTGGGCAT
>PTRB01000194.1:0-51500 GCA_025094155.1 Lichtheimia hyalospora FSU 10163
GATTACAGGTGACCCAAATACATGAGTCCCTCACCAGTCAGCCTCGGTTCCATATACCGTGGATCCGCGTGTTCAAACGCTACAGAGGTTGCATTTTTGAATGACTTAATAAATTAAGCCTCCCAACTTGATCGCATTTGGTACTAAAGCACTGGGTGCTAAAGCACTAGGGAACGTTACGTCTCCCATTAGGCAATACAGAGTGATACAATGACATCCTTAACGTGCAGCCAATAATAATATAACCTAACGGAAGCCTGTTTGATCATAATACACTTGTATGAGCACACTTGCATGCAGGAATCATCCACTGAACACTTTTTACCTTTGCCAGATTGCTCAACTGCGTTCTTTGCCTGAACCAACTCGATCTCCATGCCGTGGACCTTGTGCTGCTACTCTTTCATTATAAGGCTCGTTAATGAACTGTACATTATTTGTAGATCCAATGTTATACGTACCCATGAGACCATGCATGGCTTTCTTGCTTGAGACCAACGCCTTGTAGCTGCCATGTATCTCCTTCAAGATGCTCAACCTACAATAAACACGTGTAAGATAACTAGTCAACCATATCATACGCCTTCCTTGTCAACATACCCAAATATAGCAATGTAAAGATGTGTTGGGTTCTCTCCTTATGCACAACGAGGACAAAGAATACGTATGATCATCCTTGGTTCTTGTATAACGAGAGAACAGCATCCTACCTATGAAACTTTAGTGTCACAATGTGTCAACATGGAGAATAAAACAAATGCAACGATTGAACGTACCTGCTGCATTGAAATGAAGCTCGAGTCATTGGTAGAACACGTGAACTTGTTGTTACATGAGACTCGAAAGAAGCGTCGTCCATTGACCACTTGTTGTGAGACCGGCTCAACCCATTGACGCTGTCCATTGAAGGCATTGACAACAGTGAGTGCAATTGTAGTTTGTAAATGGAGTTTGATCTTACCTTGTGAAACACGAGGGGAGAAAGAGGAAAGAGGGGTTCCTGTCACTGCCCTTCATTTATGCACATGTCATCCACCGCCACCCCGCTTGTTACAGCAGCTGCATAGTATGTGGACAATCAGGAATACCCTATCCATATGAATAAACTACACCGTGATACTTTATTATTGTCTTATCTCTCTCTCCTGATTAAGCTATTTTACTATGGACCATAGTGATCGCCATCAGGTCCGTGCGCATATTGAGCTTCCGATACTTTGAGCTGTCGGCCCCCCTCCACATCATTGATGAGCAACTCTGGAGAGCATGTAATAAACAAACCTGATCTCTTTTCCTATTTTGTTTGTACAACTGTTATTATCTGGCACGGTTTTGACAACTGCGTCGAGATACCATTGACCTTGTATATAAAACCAGAGCGGTTTATACCACTAGAATATGATGTTATGCATATTCAAGACCTTGGATCTTCTATTGTAGTTGGAACCCACTCTAATTTCTTTACTTCTGTTTATACCCATTATCTTGTCATCTTGTCTTGTCACATTATCGGATACTTCCTTATCTGTACATTGCATTCTCTATGCCATTTGTTACGTATATCTAATCATCCCCTCTATGAATTGGGTTGTTATAGTGTATCAGGCAGAGATCATAGCTATGCAATATTGGTTTACCTTTGAAAATGAGGACTGGTGAGAGCTAATCGACTTAATGAAAAGATTTTGGCAATTATGCACGCATTGATGAAATGATATCAGCTGGCTTGAAAACCAACATACAATATAACCTCAAGTACAACTTATAATACCATATTAACCTTGTGGGTGTTTCATATTATTGTGCACGAGTTTGTATCAATGCTACTACTTCCTGAAGTTTTGCATGTCGATTGATTATGTTGATGATGCGAATTGGAGGAGCAAGATCAGGACTGGTAGTCGAAATACTATAAGTTATCTGCATCCATATTGGAGACGACGAAATTGGATTGGCTCATCCCAGACCCCAGTTTCTGTATTTGCAAATGATTGTACAATAGGAACATCCGCTTATGGATTGGGATTGTGCGACGGAACAACTCCTACTTCTAGCATCGCACCTAGTATAGTATGTGTACTTAAGTAGTTTGGCTTCTGTGAGATGCTGGGTTTATTCCGCCTCATTGGATACCTTGATTGCAAATAAATGGGTTGGTGTTAGAGTGTAATATCCATTTAATAAATTCCAATAATAGGCTAACAATCTGATTCGCATACAGGTCCTTTATTAAAATTACAACGAGTATGGAGTTAATACCAATGACCCTACTACATGATTCATACATATAATAATGGCTTAAGTAATCTATAATCGTCCCTACTAATTTATGGCTTGGCCAGTAATTGGTGAACTATAAACATCCTAATGTGATTTGACGTTGCTGCAGGAGAACTATTACATGTGCGCGCGCTGATAATGCCGACAATGTTTTCTCTCTAAGAGAATTGCGTCGTATGAAACGTGTTACATGGTGGAATACAAGGTTTGACAAGGTAGATCAATGCCGTCGTCGTATGATTTCTGTACCGCATTAAATTCCGCAAAGGTAATATGGCATGTTCTTTTTTCTCCATCATCATTAGACATTGGATGGTTTGATTAATTCTTACCGAGCAGCAGAGTGAATGGATGTTAGCAGCGTGTTACAATGATGCAGCTGTCATTCTCATATATATGTCGTATCCGATGACATTGCTTTCATGCAATGTTGGTTCATGGAACAAATCGGCGACATGCAATATTTCGGGGGATGAAAGTACCCAAGTTATTGGACCCACTCTGCAAGAGAATACATGCAGATGCTGTGATTGCAATCAAGAACAGCCATACAATGAAACAAAAGGAGGTGAGAAACAAAAAAAGTAAGATGGCATCAGCATATAATATGCTTTTGCATGAATCCAAATACAGCTACAATGTCTGACTTGACGCGCCATTTTACGTGTGTTTGTTCTTTTAAGTTTTAGGTTACACTAGTGGTGGATTGTAGATCCGCAGCCAATCATGTGATTAGAGCTGTATAACAATGTGCAACCCTAAATTCCGTTACAAAGAATTTTGGTTCTGAATGAGCCAAACCAAGATAACCAATGCCACGTTTGGGAGGGTATAGGGGTCAAGACAATAAGGGGATTAGGAGAAAGAGAAAGAGAATGTTAACAGGGTCGTGTCAAGGGAGTATAAAAAAAGTGTGAGTGCTCGGGGCAATCGGTTCCTGAACGTGGAGATTACTATTACTTTTTATCTGTCAAGGGGGTTAAATAGCAACAAGGTGTTTGCTGATCTCTTACTCTCACAGAAACGCATGTGAGAAAGAGAATACATAAGAGTGTATCTCCGATTTACTACCACTTGTCTGGGCCATCATATAACTTTACACATAGTAACACACATACATACACATCTTCACGTATACACAACACTCTCTCTTTCTTTCTTTCTCTTTTCTCGCTCTGCTTTTTTACTTGCCTCGGCCCGTGCAGTGCATGCGCCCTATTTGACCCTATCCATCCTCTGGCAAACCAGCAGCAACACCAACAATCCAATTATCTTTCCTCCTCTTTTCGGCCACGTTCATAGTGTGCGTGTGTGCGTGTGTGTACGTTTACGTCTCTCGTGTTGCGTGTGAATTGTAAAAGCAACCTTTATCATTCATCCTTGTCGACATGCGTTCCAACACCAAACTCATTGTCAGCTTGATCAATCGCGTCGCGGTTCGAGTATGTATATCTCGAAGCCTATTCCCCGCCCACTTGTACTCAATCATCTCTATAGCTTCCCATCAACAGTGGACGCAAGATTGAAAGTCTCGAACAAGACCCCATTGTTCAACAAACGGGTAAGTCTTTTTTTTTTTATTCGAGTGATACATAAAGACTTAGTGTGTGGGAAATAATAGTGGCTGCTATCATTGAACTTTCTCGCTATAAACTTTCAACTATCGCAAATTCACTCGGTACTGTACTTGAGAATGTATCCAAGGTATATCTATGGACACACACATTTGCCTTGCCAACCAATGATAACCCATGATTCTTGTATAGAGTTATCAAACACCTACTTCTGCACTTGAACAACATATTCCTCTTGATGTACTTCAATCACAATTATTTGTGCTTCGACTATTATCAGCATGTATGCAACATCATTGGAAAACATACCGAGAACGCAGTCTTCGTAACAGCAATGGAGGTGATACCAGCAGCAGTAGTATGACGAGTCATAGTATGCGACGTCGACCGACGGATGCAAGCAATACAGCCGAAGCCATGGCAGCTGCTAGTGCTACAGGTGCCATGTCATCAATAGCTGAAGGACGTGAATTTCTTGAAGCACCTGTGTCTTCAGGTTATGGTCGATCCAAGAGTCCCAACAACAAACGTAGATCAGTATCCTCCATTACAGCACTCGATAATCATGATCCTGACGATAGTGAAGATGATGATGATGATGATGACTCGATTCATAATCAACGACATAACAACAACAGTCGCATAATTGATCCACCACCTTTGGATGAAGCACTCGTTACTTATCTACTTGCATTGATCGGACGATTTTTATATCAGAGTCATTTGATTGAAGAAGCCAATGACCAATATACATCGACACCTTCGGAATACCCAATTGACACGTTATCACCCGCTATCAGTGGTCACATGGATCAAAAGACATTGTCAATCACTCTCGACATTTACAAGACGGCAGGCCGTGTCCTTTATTATGTCAGTGCAAGCAACTGGTCAACCTATTATGCAAAGATTAAGAATGCTGTACATATTCTTGGTGCCATGGGTGAAGGAACCGAACTCAATCCACCCGAAATTCGCATGCTGGAATTCAGTTGCTTAAATAGACAACGTGTACAAATTGTGCTCTCAGGTAATTCAAAGATGGATGGATCTGATTAAAAGACTAACGACTCATACAATAATAGAATTGAGCTCATATTTCTTGCAAATGAAACGACAGGGCAAGTTGTTGTTTTCAAAGATGATGCGAAAGGCTATTTGGCGGTGGATTGAAACCTATCCGGAAGAGTTTGATGAGTTATGTGCGAGTAACAATCGACTGGTGGCTGGATCAGAGATATTGTTTGATATGTGCAATTCGGCCGCTGATAATCCACGCAAAAAGGCAATTCTATGGCCAGTACAAACCATTCTCCTCGTGCTATCTCAAGATCTTTTATTACAAGCTTTCCTCGATAACCCATCTTTGCAGAATCGAAGAGTAAGCAGAAACCAACCATTTTTGTAATATATTGCTTATTGTATTTTTCAATAGACCAGCTTCTTGAGTGTGCTACGCAAATCATTGAAAACCACAAAGACTGCTGATATCGCTGCCATTTGTTATGTGGATCTGTGCAAGGCAGCAACTTATGTACCACCAACAGAGGATAGCGTGCTACGACATATTGCAGCGGATATTGAAGATGATCTACGAGAGAAAGTATGGGATTTCAGTCGCAATATTGCAGCTGATATAGCTACAGCAGCGAGTTTGGGATACATTATCAATCACCAAGTATTGGTTACAGACTATATCCTTTCACGTATTCGATTGGATCCCGATAATACATTACAGCATTTGATTCCCCAATGTCTTGAAGAACATGTGCCACTCATTTTCAAATTGGCGTTCGTCAAGGCATGTCTGGAAATTGCACGTGATGAGAATCGACTACCATGGAATCCATGCTTAAGTTCCTTGTACAAGTACATTTGCTCACCACTACGCAAGTTATTCCTTCAAACCATGAATGCTGAATTGAATGCATCAGGAAAAGATACAAGTAGTATCTTAAATATTGCTCAACAACCCGTGACACCTATTCCATCTTCAACATCGGCAGCAGTAGCTGCTGGTGCAGCTGCAGCTCAATTACCACCTCCAGGTCCACGACGTGTTGGTACTTCACCTGAAGGACGTGCCATCATTTTCCGTTCAGGAGCACAACATCGTATCGAATTATTGCAAGATCTTTTACGACTCTTCCGTGTGGATCCATTGCTTGTGTTGTTACGAAGAAACGACAATGATCCCACCATTGATGAAACAGCAGCAGTGATGACAGCCATGGCAACATTGTTTCAGCATCACCCTGATCAAGGTATCCGTCAATCCATTCATGAATGCCTTGCAAAATTGCACGTACCAGAAAACATCACTCAATGGGGACCTGATCGATATGTTATGGTCAACTTTTGGAGAGTGTCAAGCAAGGTGGTCTTTATTCTTGCCAAGCAAATCTTGGATAATAAGCAGGGTGAAGAAGGTCTCAAGGCATTGCTCAATCTACTCATGAAATTGTTTGTGGCACGAAATACATTTTTGGAAGGACAACAGGTAAACACATCTTCTATCTTTTAATGATAAACATGATCATGCAAATTGATACAAATATTTGTTCTATTTAGCATCGTGTGACAGAAGGTGCAGATACCCGTGAACGATTACAAGCATCCGTGGCATTGGAAATTGCATTACTTGTATCATTATGTTGGCCAGTACCTGAAGTGTGCTCTGATGCTATCAAGTGTCTTGGTTATCTATGTGAAGAAGCCCATTTAGTGGGTGACGATGAAGAACCACCACAACAAAACCAGATCACGCTCCTTTGTAATTTGCCAGTATATTCAGGATTGGCTTCAGAAGATTCAGTGTTTTTGGGTCGTAAGGTACAACAAAAACGTATCCGCAAATACATGCGTCTTATTACTCAACATACACCTGGCACCCTTGCCGCTTGGGAAGAAACATGGAAACGTTGGAAAATGCTCACTCAATTATTGGCTGCCAGTAATGCTGCACGTGTTGCTGCAACAGGATCATCGCATCATCACCACCATCACCATCACGACGATGACGATAATGATCACCACTCGGGACAGGATGTGTCTCCAGGCATGACACCCAAAAAGGTTGTCAAATCAACCAAAGCAGCAGGTGGCACCTCGTCTTCCTCTTCAGTTTCACCACAATCTACAGCGGTCAAAACGGCTGGTTCTTCAGCAACTGCTTCAGGCACTACCAACACATCCAACCATGGTGTTCGTATCGAAATGGATGATGAAAAACAAACCTTATGGCAAAATTATACTGGTTTTCTTGCAGCTTTGGGTGGTTGTTGCCTTATGACACCTACAGTGCCTAGCAAGGGTAGCTCCAATGATCGACGACGTCAATCGGCTTCCTCATCACCGTCCTCAGAACCTGCCATGTTGGTGGATGGATTCATTGCTGAAATGACAAACTTGCTGGTATCCGATAATGTATTTATCCGTGAAGGTGTCAAGGAAATTCTTGGATCAGACTTGTCTCCTACATTGTATGCTATCCTCTTTCGACATTTGGAGAAAAATATGGCTCGCTGCTTTAATCATGAGCGTGAAGCAATCCCTTCTGCACGCAACACTTTGTTCGTCGAGCAAGCTGTGCTTGTGCTCAAGCTTATCCTTGATCGTCTTGTGGATCCAAATGATGGTCTTTTGAGTATCGAATTCAGCACATTGGTACGTCAATTCGCCCATTATCTCAACAAATTGCCTGCAAGCAGTTTCCACGTGCTGCGTATCAAGATCAAAATGTGCCATCTTGTCGAGACCATCATGTCCAAAAAGGAAAGGATTATTATTCGTGAGGAAATGCGATTGCGTAACAAGTTGTTGGAACTCATGGTCGAATGGACGAGTGACTTTGCATTGGTAAGTAAAGCAAATATGTGTAAAGTTTCTTTTGTCGAAACTGACTTTTTTTGTTTATCATTAGCAAAAGGCAGATTCCAAAAGCAGCCATCTTATGCAAGATGTAGCTCAAAGCGAAAAATTGCACAGAGATTTGGATCAAGCATGTCTCAAGGCTATTGTTGCTTTGCTACAGCATTTGCCACTACAACCCTCTGAGCCATTACGTGATGCTGATAGTAATCAAGTCAAGAGCAAGCTCTTTTACAAGTACTTTACATTCTTCTTGAAGCTCCTTAACCGATGTCGCTTAAACGAGATTGAGCTCAATAATGCAACGGTGATCAAGAATAACAAGGAAGTGCTCACAGCTAGCAAACCACCCGAAAATTATCAAGATCTGTCGCCACTCAAGGATTCCACCATTCTTGCCATGTCCAATTTATTGAGTGCCAATGTGGATGCTGGTCTCAAGTACTCGTTAGCTATGGGATATCATGAAGATACACGTACACGTGCAGCATTCATGCAAGTCTTGACCAATATCCTAAACCAAGGCACTGAGTTTGAGACATTAGCTGAGAATGTCATGACAGATCGCTTTGAGAAGTTAGTGGATGTAAGTATATCAATGTATATTATGGATGTGGATAGTAGCTTATCTTTGTTTTCATAGATGGTGGTAGAAGCTGATATGGATGTGGTGATGGCATTATGTGATGTTTGTCCTGCCACGGAAGCAGCAGGATTGGCTGAAACGTTGTTGGCTGTATTTGAATCACGTGATCATGTGGTGCCCCTTTTACAGGCTGCCATTGACAAGGAGATATTATCCACCGAACAAGAAGCTACATTATTCCGTAGTACAACCATGTCCACTCGTTTGTTGTCAACATATGCCAAGTCCGTATGCGTTGATTATGTGCGTATTACACTCCAACCTGCCATGGAAGCCATCAATGCATTGCCAGAAGACCAAACAACTTGGGAGCTTGATCCTCAAAAACTTGGTCCAAGTGATGATCTTATGCGTAATAAGCAGAATGTTATCCGTGCCACAGAGATCTTATTGAATGCCATCTGTGGATCAGCTTCTCAAGCACCACCGTAAGTTATCATTTTAATTATACAATCTATATGCTAATGGAATATCTATATATAACAGATCTTTCCGCGAAGAATTGTCTCTGATTGGTAGCGCAGTATATAAGCGATATTCAGAAGCCAAGAATACAGCCATCGGTAGCTTTGTGTTTCTGCGCCTATTTGGTCCTGCCATTGTGACACCCGATAGTGCTGGTCTTTCCAAGCAAGCCACTCCACGCAACAAAGATGTGCGCAAGTTACTATTGCAAGCAACACGTGTGATGCAGAATCTTGCCAACAATGTTCTGTTTGGTGTCAAGGAAACACACATGATTGTACTCAATGACTTTGTAACTGACAACATCTACAAGGTCACAAGCTTTTTGCGCGAGATTTCAACTGCTGTACAACCCCACGATCAGAAAAATGTAGCACTTGCACGCATGGATCAAAAAGGACACAATCGCTTACACCGTTACTTGTACGACAATATTGAACGAATGAGTCGTGAACTTGCTACACGTAAATCCAAAGGCAACAATAACAGCAATATCAACAAGAGCACAGCTACCAACCAACAATCATTGCTCGAGTGGAAAAAGACACTTGATAAACTATCAACCCTTATCGCACAAATCGGTCGACCAAGTGATATTGCAGACAATGAACTCTCATTCTCACGCAACTATGCAATCACCAACAGCAACCATGACTATAGCGAATTTATCCGCCGTAACAGCCATCGTGATGTATCACCCATCAGCTCAAAGAATATCTTTTATCATGCTGGCGTATCCAAAGGTGGTCGTCCAGTGTTCTATTTGATCACTCGCAATGTCGATGCCGAGACAAGTGATTTCGAATTACTGATTTATTACATGCTGCGAGTACGTTTCAAGTTTACTATCCCATGTGTATGCTCAAAATTAATGGATGAATATATAGGTACTGGAACCCCACCTCAATCGACCATTCGAACTTTTATTTGATCTCACACGATTCAATGCATCCCATGCCATTCCTCCTCATTGGTTGGCCCAATTCTTCCAGCTGATCTTTACTGAAATGAATGATTATCTTGTGGCAGTTCACTTGTACAATTGCAACTCCTTTACCCAGCGATACATTGCCAAATTACCACGTGAGATTGTCAATCGACTTGTCAAGCGAGCACAGTTTGCAATTACGTTAGCTGAGCTACACGAACGTATTGCTCCTTCCGAAGTACACTTGCCCAAGGAAACAATTGATCTTGAACGTGCGCCACACACAACCTTCTCACCAGTGACACGCATGGTTAACCTTAAATCATCATCCGTCCCAGTCATTGTCAAGGTTGGCCAGGAACATTTGCAGCTTATTACAGTAAGTGAACCATATGATTATCTCATCGTTATCCACCGACTAATGATGATAATGCTATATTCTAGGTGCGCAAGCAAGAAGTCTACCTACCTTTGCACACCATTTTCAACGATGTGTATCATATCTCTGATATTGACGACATGGAGCCCTTGCCAAATACCAAGCACGAGCATGGTGGAGGAGAACTTGTGATCAAGTATGACCATGGCAAATCATCAATGGTATTGTCAGCTTCCAAACGTGATGCCATCTTGGCACTTTTGCGTTACAACAAGAACCGATATGAAGCATCTAAGCCTGGTGGACCTAATGAACGTGCTATTCGACCCAATGATGTACCAGGTCGATTACTCAACATGTCGCTCTTGAATATTGGCAGCGATGATCCTGGCTTACGCTTGGCAGCATACAATTTGCTATATGCATTGAGCTTAACATTCCGATTTGATGTTGGCAACCAGTTGTTGAATACACGAGGCAAGTACCTGTTCTACTATTTTATCTTATGCAAAAATGACTCATGGATGTTACTATAGATTTATGTATTCCTGCCAACAGCACTGACTTTATTGTCAGCATTAGCGAAAGTTTGGCATCCACTGAGCAATATCTCACTCTTGAATTCTTGAACGAATGTTTGGTTGGCTTCAACAAGTCCAGTGAGCTGATGCGACAATTGTGCTTAGCCTACATGGCTCCTTGGTTACGCAACATGGCATTGTTCAGTCGTGCAACTCCCGATGACAATAACAAGAACTTGGCCAAGACTAAGGACATTCTGCGTCTACTTATTGAATTGACGGTGACACGATCGGATGTAAGTTTTGTATCTCAACGATGGAGACTATGATACTTATGCTAATGGTGTGAAATGATATGTAGATGTACAAGCATGTGCAAGCTAAAGTTTGGAAGACCCTTGCCAAGGTGGATGATATGATCAACTTGATCATCGATGCATTCGTACAATACTCTGTTGAGCATGGCGTGGGATCTCCACAAGCAGAAGTGATGGCGGATACTATTGTGACCATGTCGAGTATTTCAGTGCGTGGCAAGGTGATTAGCCGATTACGACGTGTGATTCAACATACATCTTTACGACCCTGTCGCAGTTTGACTGAACACCCAGCATGGGCTGAAATTGCAGTGCTGTTACGATTTGTGCTGATGTTATCCTTCAACAATATTGGACCCGGCAAGCCATATCTACCAGAAATCTTCCACATTGTGACCATGTTGGTGGGAACGGGTCCTACATTGATTCGTGCATCCATCCACGAATTGGTTGTCAACATGATCCATACATTATGCACTGGAATGCCACAATCGGATGAAAACATCAAGAAACTTCATTTTGTATTGAATGATTTGTGCGATAGCAAGAACCGTGTCTACTTTGGATTGACAAAACCCCATGCAAATGCCTTTACCATTACTCAAGAAACCATGACCGATGTTGCGGATACTGTCAATTTATCCTCGCTTGAGAGTATTATTCGTTTATTGCTCGAAGCTGTCAACATTGGTGCACCTTCAGTGGATGTAGCCAATATGTGGCGTGCACGATGGATGGGTCTTGTAGCCAGTACTGCTTTCCAGTTCAATCCTGCTATTCAGCCACGTTCATTTGTTGTTCTTGGTTGTCTTGCTCAAGATGAAGTAGATGATGATCTCATTTATCAAGTGCTTGTTGCTTTGCGTGGTGCACTTGCCATCTTCAACGAGAGTGACTCGAGCTTGATTGTCAGCATCATGATGTGTCTCAGCAACGTCATTGATAATTTGCCATCAGATTCACGATATCTGCAACCTTTATTCTGGCTTGCTATTTCACTAGTCCAAATGGGTCACCCTGCTATCTTTGCACCAGCAGCTGAATTTCTTCAATCGGTACTACGTGCTCTCGATGCACACAAGGTGTTTACTTATAGACCCGTGATGGATGTATTGATGGATGCACGTGCACCTCTTGGAGATATCGTCAAGGAACTCGATTCTATTAGTGGCGTTAGCTTTGAAACACATTTCTCATTTGCAGTCGCAGGCGTTTTGCTCAAGGGAATGCAACATCACAGCAGCAGCCATTATCACAACAACAGTAGCTACAACAAGGATGTCGTTTTCCAGTGTTTGACTACATTCCTCGAAATCGATTGCAAAAAGTCACTTGAACAGAACATGGTTGAAGCTCGCACACTTGGATATTTGGCAGGTTTATTACCATTGGCTGCCAAGAATAATGCATTACGTGAATTGTTACGCCTGGCATGTATCAATGATGTCGATCAACTTGATGCAGCTGCTGCTGCTAGCGTGGAAGCTGGTAATGCTATTGCCATGATAGCTTCAGGAGGTGCAAGTGGTGCTGCGCTCACTACGAATGGTGGTGCCATTGTTGGATCTCCCCTACAAAATGTACGATTATTTGATGCTCTCGAGATTCCTGATAATACCACAGCCTTGCTTTTGGTGTCCTTACTGGTTGCCCTGCTTAATACAGCCGAGAATGAATCCGAACGCCTGTTTTTGTACAGTTTCCTTGCTGAAGCAGCCGTATCCATTCCTGAAGTGTTTGCATTGGTATACGAATCACTTCTCCCCAAGATGAATCAAATTGTTGTCAGTGGTCAGAATTATGCCGTCATTGATGCTGTAAAGAGCATTCTCATCACAGCATGCTCTGAACCTGCATTCAATCACTCCTTGAGCCGACGCAGTCAAAGAGCCTATCTTGACGAACTTGGATTCCCTGCACTAGGTGATCCTACGCTTGGTGCTGGCAAGGTCAACATTGCAAGGAATGCACAATTGGCTAGCAAATTGCTTGAACGCATCACAGAGTAATAGATAATACAGATACCATAGCATCCCATATATATACATATATACAACGCACATATACACATCCACAAGAACACGCCTATTTAGACAAGAACAGCCTTCTCTCTTTATTACCAAAGTTAATATGATAATCATATCCATTATGTTTCACAAACTACGAGATATTTCAAGCAAGTTCATTGTTGATCAGGACATCACATTATAAGCACATTCCGATCACAAAGAGACATGTCATTGTCAGATATGACAACTGTGGCATAGGGTACATCTCGTGAAAGGGATATAATGGTTTGCTTTCTTCCGGTGTGAATTTGTTTTCTAAACTTTGCGACAAGTAAACGTGGAAATACTGTATCAAAGTTTAAGTTCCTTTTTAATAGTATTAGTATGATGCAATCAATGTATCTAATAATCTATGCATGACACTTGGTAAAGGTATATTCCATTGTGCCAAAGTGCTCTGAAGATTTGCTGCACCCTGAGCTAATAATTTATGGATAAAGGATGCACCATTGACCTACAACATAAAGCTATTAGCTGCATTCTGGCATTATCACTTTGACTTGATATACCTGTGATGTAGGATGAGAACGCTCTTGATAAAGCTCTCTAAATCGCTCAATTGCGTGCAAGCTCTCTGTGAATCGGTTAAGTGTATTGAACAGAGCAACAATTTCAGTGCGTTGAAGAAGACCAGGATTGCGTAAAGGACTATAGCATACACAGTTAGTTGTAAGGCATTTTGATATCACATGACTAAAGCTTACTCAAGACTATCCTCTTCATATGAGAAAAGGATTTTCAATGCTGTTGCCAATCCAGTGGTTTGAATCTTGCCCCATAATCGACACTTTTCACAGCCAACACAATCCATGATACTTGTCACATTGCGGAAATGATCTCTGAATTCAACCTTCAATGCCTAGAAGGAATGTTAATACTGAAATGAGAATTCGCAGTAGTGATATGTACCTTTGCATCTGGACCTTGGAACATTGTGCTTTCATCAAATGTAGTAGGACAAGAACTGAAAGTGTTGATCAAGTCCAATACTGCATCCTAATACCGAAATATCAATGAAAGCTGTCATATTGCCTACAGGAAACTTACCTTGGTCTCTTTATCCTCCTGGTCATTTCCAGTACAAAAGTTGTATGCGTTCATGTATCCTCCCAGCTTCGATACTGCACGTACAATTACAGCATATGTAAAGTAGATGTTTTGCAATCGCTCAGGGTGTGATCCAATTCTGTTGACAAAGCAGTCGAGATTTTGTTTCTAGAATAGCTCAATGAGCATAGGACTTTCACAGCTGTAGTTGATTCAGATCTTACCCATTGACCAGTATTTTGATCAAAGTATTCGTCACAGATATGGATTGAAATGGATGAATGTAAACCTATTGTTCAAATGTAAGCCAACCCATTCCAAGCAACAGCATCCTCATTGATTTTACCTGAAATCAACCTATAATACACACGTTTCTCCAAGCAAACTTCTTCGTCCCCTTCATCCGGGTTTTCAGCCATATCACTCAAGAAATGACGTAGCTGGTTTGTATTGCTGGGAACAGATGCGAAATTGGGTGAAGTAGTTGTTGATGTCATTTGGTCTAGTTGGTTGTTGCATGTGTGGCATCCTTCGGTCATCTTTTCCACGACATTGAAACAGTTTTCCCGGTAGATGGCATTCCATACACGTGCTGATGATTCCCCTGAATAGCCAGTAAATCGTTCCGGATTCTCGGTCAAATCGACATAGACACATTCTATTAATAATAGCATGAGTTTCGGATAATTGATGATATAAAGTGATCACTGTACCAGAATCAAATTCGTCATTCAATAGGCAAAAGTCTTGATCTTTATATTGGCATTCTTGAAAAGGCTGAAATCCCTAATCAAGTGTATGAGTGGATTGCAATAAGGATTGACCGTCATTGTATTACCGATCCTTTCGGGGAAATCTGCACAGCGCTCAATGCAGGTTGACGCCATTCTTCTGGCAGAGATGACTAAAATAGAGGTGTTTGCTTAATAATCCATGGAATGATGATGATATCACCTACTTCATCCGTTGTCTCCACAGCACAATCCCGATTCATGCAAAACCCATCTTCATTCCAGAAAGGACATTCTCGCCACAAGTTGATCTAGAAATGGATCTCTCTATTACTATCATGTCATCATTTGCATTGTGTATCACTCACCTTATAATACCGGAAGAATTTGGAATGAACAAGTGATTGGATCTTGTCGAATGCGTCACGTTGGAGCTCTTCGACACTGCGAAAGTCGCAACACGTATCTTCAATTTGACCAGATGGCTATAGTTATATCGTTAGCGTGATAAAGCATGGAGTGTGCAGGGAAAATACTCACGTTGCAATAGTTTTCCGAGGGCTCTAGTACATTCTCAACAAAGTCGATCGGTTTGTTTTCTTGTAAGGAGGGTTGAAAGCCGGCATGAGCAATGTTGAATAATAAAAGAAGGAATGTGAACAAGGGTATTGAGGAAAACAAATGCAATTTGTGTAATGTCATGAGTGAGTGTATAGGAGAAAGAGAAGCTATGCAACAGGTACATACACTTCCTTTAAAGCTTTGCCACGTGTTGTCTCAGTTGCCCTGCTTGACATAATATAATAGCGGCATCAGAAATAGTAAATAAAATGCCAAGTGTGGTGATTGAATTAGCCAATGTGTATGTATGTGTTACATTCTGATTTGACGACACAGCCCTGTTTTATAACGAGATGACACCACTTTTTTTTCCATCCTTCTTTTTGACATGCACAATCTCATGATCTTATTTCTCCATCATCAGCTGTCATAACAAATGCAAATAATATAAAGATATTATGGTTTGGGATGCATATATAGAGTAACAATTTATTATTGGAATAAACCATCATCATGCAACGCCTTGTGCATCACCCATCGTATCACATTACTCTGGATTTCCTTGTGCAACATGTGAGACACTAATCAAGAAATCATAAGCTCTTTATTCAATAAGCTCTAATATCCTATCGACTAGTATGGTATTCCTACAAAAAACTACATGAGTGATCACGAGTGGATTTGAATGGCAATTGCATGCTTACCGTTGGTTAGTTTTTGAAAGTAGTCATACATGACTGTACGTCGATTTTCACAAGAATCCTTGATACGTAACATGATGAAGTCTGCAGCAGCTCTCTCGGATCTTCCTAGTTGAAAACGGTTGTGCATCCGCTGAATGGTTTCACCCTTGAAGCATGGCAACCCCGATTCCAACATCAAGGTCACAAGCTGACAAATTTGACTAGCATAAGGACGACAGGCGAGATATGCCTTGACCACCAATTGAGAAAACTGATTAAAAGCTTGTTCATCAGCTCCACCTCCCATGACTTGAACCATTTCAGTCGTCAACTTGAACGGTGAGCTCTCAAACGTAATACCACCAGGGGCAATGTCAAAGATGAATCCAAAATCTAGTATAGATAAGAATTACTACACATGGATATCACTATATGCTTGCATTGTGTTTACCTATATGCAGAATATGGCCTTCGGAATCAATCATAATGTTGCCGTTATGCCGGTCTTTAAATTGGAGAAGGTATGACAATACTGAATATGCAGCCAAGCTTTGCACAAAGTTGGTCCGTGCACGTTGGAAACCCGGTGTATCAGGAGTTCCATACTTTGCAATAAAGTAATCGCACATGTTGTTGACCTTTTCTCTTCCAAGCTGATCACGTGAAATGGCATTTCTGATCACGTCAATCACACCACGTCCAGGAGCAGTAGCGACCACACGATATGGATACAGATACAGATCAAGGCCCACACTGGTGAAAATGTTCTTAAAGACAGCAATCAATTGGAGCGCCAACACATCTTGTCGACAGTCATCTCCCACTTTGAAAATGGCACTCAAGTCGATAATCTGTTCCTCTTTTTGGATCTTGAAAGTGGCCATGAAAGGAGCCTATAAATCAAAGTGAGCATACTGATGAGACAAAAAGATGTCTTTATACCTTTGCATGGCTTTGGAGTGGTTTTCCAGAAGTACGGTCAATCTCTTTCACTTCACCATCGGGGTTGCTTGGAAGATATACACCCTTCTCAACCTTGATCTTTGCCAATTCTTCATCGAGTCGTTGCTAAAGAGTACTGCGTGTGAGCTCATGATATGAAACCCGATTGGTAAATACAACATTACCTTCTGAAGCGGTTTCTTTTCAGTTTGACCAAACTTGATGTATTCTTTCAAGTAACCAGATATTGCTGTCACCTCGCCAAAGAACTTCAATTCACGTTCGTAAAATGATCGATCTTCACCAGTGAATGAATCCACCAAATTCTTGATTATCCGCTCCAATGTAGGTTTTAATGGATCGTCCTAGTGTGGGAATTAGCAAACAGTTGTTTTACTACGAATTGTAATACGACTCACCTTTTTGCATTCCTTATCCGCATCAATGTAGAAATTGGCTTGCATATTCCATATGATTTGGTGCGCGAATAACTGTGACACTTGTCCCGCTTCCATAATGTACTTTTCAACATAGCCATATTCATCGTATCTCAAAGCTTGAACAATCTGAGGAACATAAAAGAACACCAAGTCGACCGGGTAGTATTCCAGGACACGCATCGCGTATTGAAGAATATTTGGATGGCTTTGGAAAGGTGGTAAAAAGTAATTGGCAGCTGTAACGGCAGGGACTGCAGACCAGTATTGCAGGTACTAAGATCATATTGTTAACTTGTGCACCGCTCTTTTTTTCCACAAGTCATTCTGCATACCTTTAAATCTAGCTTTGCACCTGGTTGTATTCCATTACCCAGTAGTATGACAAGCGCATCAGGGCAATCAACGACATCCAATGAATTATTTGCTATGAGACGATGAAGCTCGTGGAACATGGCAGGTTGGACAAATCGTGATCCTAGCTGAACTGCCAATCGTGGCTCCATTTGCCAAGCGAAGCGCACAATTTCTTTCCACTCATCCTATTAAAACTCTGTCAATCAGCGTATGAATATATCTACAAAGATGCATGTGCGCTTACATCAGTAGTAATACTCTTCTCGGCTTTGCCAACAAAGCAAGGCGGATGTCCATGTCCCACAGTGTTTAACGGATTGCACCAAACTGACAATCGTGATAGCTCATTTTCCAATAACAATAGTAGTAACTTGCGTTTTTGCCGATGCTGTTTCAATACATCATCTCGTGTCTTGTCTGAATATAATTTTATCGTCAGTTCCTTTATCGACAAATCCACGCCAATAACCCACCATCAACGAATTTATAGATTCCAGATGCAATATTTGATTGGGATAGCCGTAATTGAGAACTGGTTAATACTTGATCCAAACGTGGTGTATCTCGGGATAATGCATGATAGAATTCGGTCATCAGCTTGTATTCTTGAAGAGTGTAGCTCTTGCGAGGTCCATAATGCCATCTAATATAATCCTATTGATTAGATATGTTGAATTTGATCATTAAAAATAAAACTCACTTTGGTGGCAAGCAAAACCAGTTGAACGCTGCTTCATAAACCAATGTGCGGAAATTGTGTTCTGTGAATGCTTCCATGTTGACCGTCTCTAGGATCTTCAAACCCAACCACAACATATGAAACCTTGGTTGCCTTGAAAGCGCATGTGTACTACAAATATAGATCATTTCTCGATATAAAACTGGAACATGCTTCTCTTGATAACATGATAAACATACCTCATAAGATGCGCATTGCGAAATGTGCTGCCAAGTAAATGAATAAATAAACTGGTCAAGTTTTTTCTCATATGGCGAGTAGCATTGAAGCGACTGTGGATGAACTCGATCCAAGCAAGGTGGGGTATAAACAATGACCGAGATTGTTGCAGCACACTTTCCACATCAGACCTATCAGAGGGCTTGTATGTCATGTGTTCTTCAAATGGATCATTGAAACTAAGTAATGTTCGTTAGTAGCCATCGATATAGGGTTATTAAAATATTTCGACTTACTTTACTTTTGGCGAAAACAATCCTTTCCTGTGCCGTTGTGTCCATTGCCACATGCCCAGCATTTCAATCATCAGTCGCTCTTCAACTTCAGGGCATTCAATAAGTATCCAATTCCACACATTGGTGCCTATTTCCATGGCTTCTGCAGTAAATATGTAGACAGGAATTCGCACAATGTACGCAAGAAAGTCAGGATGAACCTATGAGAATGATGTCAATCGATGCAATGTCACTAGTATAAAGTGTTTACCTTTTTTTGTGCCACAATGGCTGCTGCTGTCCTAAGCATAGTTCCATGTAACCGATCGATTTGCACATGTCGTCCCATCTTGGCGTCATCCAATAGGCCCTGAAGCACCCGGAATCCAAAGGGTGATTTCTCATCGTAACATGCAAAGCTACCTGGGGTGGGTACCTTATCTATATGACACGATGAGGAAAGGATTGATAGCATCGCTCACCCTCTTACCTTGATGTCGATCTACTGCTGCTATGTAATTCATCCCATTGATTTCACCCGTATGATATATCCGTGTAGTGAATCCGTGGACAAAATCAGAAGATGCATCCAAAGGCACAGAGGATATGTTGGGTGCAAAATCTATTGGAACCAGATAATGAGCAACATGTATATGTATCAGCTCCATCATGGATTTGATACTTGCCGACATAAAGTTGGTTCTTTGCCGCTGTTTTTCCAATCTCCAATGCTAAGGACCTTCCAAGATGAACCGTATCAAGTGGCATGTATGGGCTGAATCGTTCATATTCAGTGAGATAGTCCTGTAACAATCCTGTCACTTCTTTACACGCCATATCCATGGATATGATGAGCCATCGTTTCCCATAGTCATAAAGCGTTGAACATAACTCTTGACGATATGCTTGGTAATCGCTTATTTCGAGAGTGATGCCTGCCCGCTCGGATGTAAATTGATAGACGGATGTATACTAATGAAGGTGAAAGAATTTTATGAGCTACTAATGATTGAATATTGAAGGAATAAAACACATACCTCGTCTCGATACCAAGCTTCACAGCTCAACCAAGTAAGCTGAATCAATTCAAGCAAAAGAGTAATGAGCACCTTTTCTGAAAATACTTGGGGAAACGCATTGACAAGTCGATTGGTGATTTTGATAGCCAGTAGATGCACTTGTCTCAGTCGATGGCAGCACATGGGTAATAAAGCCTGTATTTGCGTACAGAGTTGTTCATTCAACACCTGATTCGCTGCTTTTTTCTGTGTCTCCTTGATAAATGTGTTCACACAGAGATCCACCATCGTTTGTAGACATTGACCAAGATATGAATGATCCGATCCGATCCCATCTTTTGAGTAATAATGCAGAATAAAACTGCAATCGCCCATAAAACTTCGCATGATTTCGAGATGGTAGACAGCCAATGTAAACATGATTTGGGAAAACGGCATATTGCGTACGCTGTACGTGCAATTGGGACCAAGAAGCGTTGTCAAACGTTGTCGTAAAGATTGAGCATGGGCTGAATTCTCAGCACCACTGCCAACGAGCACTGAATTGTACTCGAGATCACTTTCCAAATGATCGGCAGCTGCTTTGGTCACCAAAGGAGGGGTCTTGACTGCTATGGATAGCAAACAATCATGCATGTCTCCGTCGACAAAGTCAAATAGAATACAATGGAACCACATGTTGCGGAACAATGTCACCGTTTCCTCTGTTGCATCGTGTTGTGGGTTGAAATCATTGTGCTGTAGTAACGCTTGTATGATGGGAAGCATTCTTGCCAGATATACTGAACGCACCATGCAGATATTGTATTGATCATCTCCTCCTTTTTGCGATTGTTCCATATGTTGGATCAGCATCCCAGCATCCACAAAGAATATCAGGATATGATCAAGGAACTTGACATAGTGCTCAGGTCGCTTTTTCAATCTTTGAGCCAAATCCAACTGTGATTCAATAACCTATTTGCACATAAATCATTTAGTAATATGGATACATATAGTGATGAATGCAACTTGCCGTATTAAAAGTCAACTCATCGACGCCATCTCGATGGGAAAGTGCTTCTCGGCCAATGATGGTAAACACATTAATAATGTCGCAAAACACTTGAATAGGGCTCACAAGCGCAAGATCCACCAATTGTCGTATGAGAGCAAGCGTTGCAGTCTTGGAAAGCACTCGGCGCCTTAATACCAGCATAGATAATGCTTGATTCGTGATCTATGTAGAGTGAATGTTGTCATTTAGCTTAGTGCATATCATCAATCATCTCCATTCGCTCTACTTGCATCATCCTCTTCAAGCCGTACTGCAATGCCAATAATAGCCGATAATGCATTAATGCACAGCTGTTCTTGTTGCTCCGAGGTCAATTGCTGGTTTGTTGCTGGTGCATTTTGAACATCAACACTTCCCGGTAGTAGCTCTTGTTCTTCATGGTCGTATTGCGTCATTTGGTTGAGCAATGAATACAATGTGGATACTGCAATTTGTGATTTCTGCTTGTCTTGATTTATCTGCAAAAAATCGTGCTTGTGTGAATGATACGGTGCAATGAACCATGACGTAAGAGTATACCTGAATGCATTGAGCAAGACGCATAATTGCAAATCTGCGAACGTTGGTACAACTGGGTTCTTTGGTATCGGGAGGATCACATTGAAAATAAAACACGGTTGAAGGGATCGCTAGAAACCGGCATATCGTATTGATCATGGAGCCATTTTTCCTCGGGAATCTATGTAAAAGTTAATTAACCAAGCTTCCTATGTTTACAAATCATAATACTTACTTTATGGAGATCATTGCTGCAGCATCAAGAGCAGCTACATAGATCCAAGCTTCTTTTTCTTCTTGCGATGACGGGGTGTCAAATAAGCTTTCTTTGATATATTCGATCAGCACTTCATCCACTTGTTTCAGATGCACTGAAGCTAGGGCGGCTACTTGCTACAAGCACATAATACACAATGAGACCATGAATATAAATCAAATGAATTACTTACCAAACACAGGCCCATGATGAATATGAGATAATCATCGTTTCGTGTCTTTTGCTGTGAACTTGTATATCGCTTGACATCTTGATAATATTCCAAACATGTCACATAGATGGCCGAAAGACATTTGGTAAATTCAGGGGTCCTTTCCATATTATCATGATCCGGTATGCAAGCGTTCAACAACTGTGACCATTTTGAATGTTCGAGTGTTTTTGTCAAATGGAGCCCTCGAAACGTATTATGACAGAAAGTGATATCTGGTTGTGGATCATCAGGATGTAGATTGCGTGCTAAGCTGTTGCGTAAGACGATCAAAAGATCGTAAATGATGCGATTGTTGCTGAAGGGGATCCCCGCTTTCCAATAGCCTTGTAGCATTTGATGGCAATACCAGAACCGATCTGGTGGTGCAGTAGATGTGGTTGCTGACTGACGCATGCATGATAACACATATCGGATACTCTGTCGAACACGCTCGAGCGTATTGACATCTTGGGCAAATTCTTTCATGCGGTTCCAAACAATCAATATGTCATTCGCACGATACATGCATGGTGATAGTTGAAGCGCACGGAACCAACCAGCCAATGAAGGTAATGAAAATTCAATGTTGTATGCTAGATTAAATTTGGGATTAATCAACCATTTCATTTTCCATGACAACGAGCATACAAACCTATATCTTCTTCATTCTCCGTATCGATATTTTCCAGTCGAGTGACTGTCCATGTTCCATAGTCCCTGATGGCATTCATTATGCGTTCTCTTCTATCATGACGCTTGCTTGCAATATGTAAGAGACCGGATATAATCGAAAAGGTTACTGAATCAGCAAGTACAGGACCTGCATGAACGATATTAATGATGGAATCATTCTCCACCTTGTATGAACATACATGATCCTCGCATCGATTTTTCCCAAGTATACAATGGCAAAGATTCAAGATAGTTGAGTAACCGATCTATCAAGTCATCGCGACTGCAGTTTCCATGGGTACAATAACGTATCAATGCCTTCAATCCATCGTAATTGCGCTCGGTCTACATACAATAATACATATCAATCATCGCACAATTCACTACACACGGCTCTCTAGATTCATACCATATAGCCAACATTATCTCCTTCATTTATCTTATTGGGATCTAGAGGACACGTTTGGACAATGTGATGCACATTGTGTTCCGTTGGCATGGATCGCGGATCAGTTAACGTTTCCGAAAGACATTGAAGAATTTCTCCGTGCAAATTCTCTCGAGCGCTACACACATATTAATATGAGGGAAATATGACCATCAAGTATGCATTTACCTGTTCATGCTTGCTTTGCTTCTTTGATGCGTTAAGGTGACACGAAGAGATTGAATAGCATGAAAAAGAGAAAATGGCTGGTCCCCAATTAGAAACCCGCCAGTAGACTCTGGCAGGTATCACGTGCGCACGACCATGGAGCATTATCATATCCTGCATCTCCACTGCTTCAAGTAATCCTCATTAATCCAACAATGATTAGTTATGTGCACGCGCCGAACTTTATACATGCAAATGATATAGGCTATTCTCCTGGTCATCTGATTTCATAACTATTACCTATCATAATAAAGTCTTCAATATGATGGATGACATGATGCAGCTATAGATTGGTTACTGGTCGGTAAATTGAACATGCAAGATTGTTTATTCACGTGATACACTGTCATCTTGCACTTGGACCAGGATTGAGCAGGGCCATAAACCGAGATTTGATAAGATACCCTCATCTCAATTAGCCTTGATCTCGGGTTACATCATCTACAACGCTCATCTTCTTCTATTGATGATTTTGGAGAAAGAATCATTAAGAGTAGCTGCTATCAAATGGGTCAATCCTGCATCTTAGCAAGTGTGTCTCTATGTTATTGAACAAAGGCATGGAGGAAAAGCCCAGTAATGAGCCCAAGGAAAGCGCTTTGAGCATGTGAGAATATATCATCTTGAGAGTGAAACGGCAAATCAATGATGGCCATGTCACTAAAACATTATAATTTTCAAGGTACAGTAATGAGGATGATGTGAGATAGATAATAAGACCATCAGTATCTTTTTGATGAGAAATTACAAGTTGACATATAACTTTATGGCATTGAATAAATAGGATGCATTATGATGGGAAGGTACATTGAGATGATCTGACAACAATTAAGTGAGCGGAAGATGAGCAGGAAGAATACGCCGACGTCATTTGCCCGGGGTTGCTTTGCAAACAGCAAGAAGCAAATTTTTTGGGCCAGATCCCCCTTCTTCCCAACCTTGTAAAGTATTGTAACCATGTCTGACGCCGAACAGACCCAAGTCAAGTTGACCACTGGTAAGTACAGCACATCATTAAGACTCCAATGTCAACTCGATACTAATGCATACTCGGTTTCAATAGCTGGTTTCGACGCTCGGTAAGCAACATTAAACAATGGCCAATGCGCGTTTTAGTATCATTTGTTTATTGACTCTCGTTTACAATGCGATACAACAGTTTCCCCAACACCAACCAAACCAAGCAGTACGTTTTATCATACGAATCGATCCAACGAGTTACTAATACGCGATATAAATAGCTGCTGGCAAAACTATGTCGACTACTACAAGTGCGTTAACGCTCGTGGTGAAGACTTTGCTCCCTGCAAGCAATTCTACAGAGCTTTCCACAGCTTGTGCCCCAACGAATGGGTAAGAACGAAATACTTGGTCTACATGAATCATGTTTATCTAACAGGATATGATAGATCTCCAAGTGGGACTCTGAGCGTGAAGAAGGCAACAACCCCTCCAACTTCTCTGTTTAGACATTACAAGAATGAAATATACATTTATTTCTCTCTTTCTATTACTGTGTATCTCAACATGGAAAAGCTTCCAAATATGTTCAATGCGTGTTGTCAGTTTGAATCTTGGTGAATGATGATGATGATGCATGACGTCGTCACATCATTGCAATACGAACGTATTATGTCGAATGAAGAAATGGATTTGATTACACATATAATAGTTGGGCAATTTGGAAATGAAAGGGGATCCCATAATCGCTATACAACATAATATCCGAAGTAGTATTGGTCATAGTAGAACACCTTGGTTACACTCCTTCTCTTCTCTTGAAATGATAAAAAGTTGGCAATTTCGCAACAATACAGTACAACCTAGCTCACCTTCTACAACACCATCTACCTTTAAACACCTTATCCCTTCTATCTCAATACTTAATTTCCCTATCTCAGCTACTACCAACAATAATAACAACAACAAAACCAATGACAGCATTGAGGATGATTCACAATCTTCTTCTCCTCCCCCTCCTTTATTCGACTGTAACGATGATGACCACGTCAATGATGCACATCCCGAATGTCCTCGTGCTATTCGCCCTGTACAAATTCTGACAGAACGATTGGAAGGGTGGCAGTTACTTGTCAAGCAGTTATATGACTACTTTGGCCAATTAGCTACCACTGAATCTCAAGTGGCTAAAGCCTATGAGCGAATGAATAACTTTGGACATTACCAGAATGATGACAACAATGATCGATCCACGTTCCTGGGATCCCACTTGACCTGCATGCATGGCATTCGACATATTTGCATGGCGTGGGAAACCCACCACGTTGACACTGCCAAGGGTCATGCCATGTTGAGTAATTATTTGGAAATGCACGTGATTCCCACATTGGCTACCATGAAACGCGAATTAAAGTCCATGATTCGATCAGTGCATACCGATGATCGACTTCGACTATCAACACTTGCAAAGATGAGACGTGAAGCGAAACGAAGACTACAACGACTTGAAAAGCAACTTTTATTTTTCGAGCAATACCCACAACATGGTCATGCAAAGCAAGATCCATGGCTTGTGAATGCAGGCAAGTGCATTATCATCATTATCCTCATTTCCTATTCTCACATAGCATGTAGCTGTGGTGCAACACATGCTCAAAGTGTATCACCAAACAAACAAGATGCATGAAACGATCCTAAGACTTCAAAAAGAAGTCATGATTACCGAGCAACAATTCATTCAAGATTTCCGTCAATTATGTCAGGATATTTACAATGTACGGGAGCAAACAGCTTTGGGTATCGATCCTGGATACGAGAAAATGATCCAAGCTGTGGAGAGTGTCGCAACGGATGACGATTGGAATGATTTCTGTCAGCATCATAAGCATGATTTGATATCAGAGAATGCACGTTTTCTTCATCCAGATCAACTCGAATACCCCAATCACACACATCCACTTGTACAACCTATATTTGCTGCTCGCATGGAACGTAATTCCAACTTTTTACATCGATGGCATGAATACATCTATGTCTTGACACCTGGTAAGATAATGGCTGCTAGGACTGACAACATCTACTGATACACAACACACAAGCCGGATTCCTGCATGAATACAAAAGCAGTAGATCCTATCCAAACAAACCAGATGCATCAATTTTTGTACCCCATTACAATGTATCCACTCTATCCACAAACTTGCATCACAATTTGATATTTCAGTTACAAGCACAGGAACGACATCATTTGCAAGAATACATGCCACCCACTTCGTCATCTGCATCCACTGCATCCTCCTCCTTATCCTTTACATCAGTCCTAAGTGAACCCAGAGGTCGCAATCGATCCATGAACTCCAAAACATTAACATTTCGCGCAAAGTCAGCATCGGATATGCAAGCATGGCTAGAGCATTTGACTGAACTCTCGTATCGATATCGTCCTTCCGTTAGCTATAGTGCACCACCCTTTTCACAGCCCAACAATGCTACCAACCCAGAAGTACTCATCACATCACCCACCATGACAGTCGTTGATAAGCAACAAGGGCTTCACCCGTCATCATCATCATCATCATCATCTCATCGTGATACCAACACAGTCTCGATACCAGAAAAGGAATCTCAACAAGATCCTATGCCCACTTCCATCATTGCACCCATGATTGTTCCTCAAGACACAAGCAATGCTGCTACTGCCAGTATTCTTCCATCCAATGATGATAACAAATCATCCTCATCCTTGGTGGATCAGCAACAAGCTACCAAGGAGCATGCATCACCTATTATATCGTCACCTCTAAGTGGATGTCGTAGTGAATCGAATTCCTCAAAAGATCGACCCTTTATATTAATGGGAGTGTGTTTACCAGAAGATATGCAATCTTGATATAATATCATTTATTGTACATGATTATCATCCATTAAACTAAGATCTGTAATCTTGATATATATAACAATTTATTGTACACGACTATCATCCATTAAACTAATCAGATTCGCTGAAGATCCCAACACTTGTAACGCATAGGATTTGTTATTCATCTTAAACTGATGTAGTGTCAATGCATTCCACACCGTAACAAGCTCACTAATATGCCGAGTTAGAATGTAATCTGTGTCCCATTTCTATACACATATACCTTTGAGTGATTTTGATATATCCAATGCTAGTGTTCTCGTCCCAGTGCAATACATCAATCACAATCGATGCTCCAGCCAGTCCAAACGTTGATTGCAGTGCTTGCTGAATCGACATGCGGAAAGTCAACTCTGACATGTTGGGTCGGTCAGTGGGAATGGCTCCATAACTATATAGACATGGACATTGGGTCAATGGCATAGATCGGACACGTGGTATACGATCGCACGTACATTTGTATCTTTAGATATTCCCATTCCTTGAGAGGTTGACGTGCCAACCGCCATGGACGACCTGTCGTGGCCATAGAGTATTATATTAAAAGAATGAAGGGTGAAAAAAAAGGGAGCGGGGGGATAATGCAGTGAACCATTCTTGCCAAATCAAATATTCCTAGGCAACGCCCGTAACAACCATTGACAAACAACCATAAGATATTATCATGGAGACGCGTTTAGTAGAAAAAGGGGATATACACAGTAATGATCTACTTTATTTATACATGGAGGGAGCTCCTATTTTAGCGCATGGTCACCTATTAAAAATATCCAGCGAGTTAGTTTACTTGAACCATTATGTGTGTATGGTATGCACTTACCAATTCCTCAGCAGCAGTGGGATGGATAGCCACACAGTTATCGAAATCAGCCTTGGTAGCACCCATACGAACAGCTACACCAAAGCCTTGAAGAATTTCATCACTATCACGACCAAACAAGTGGACACCGACAACCTTCTCTTCAGGACCTGCTACCACGAGCTTGTATGCAGTAGGTTCCTTGTGATCCAACATGGCAAAGTACATGTTGACAAACTTTGATGAATAAACCTTGATATTGTCATCACCATACTTTTCACGTGCTTGTTCCTCGGTCAAACCAATAGTACCAGCGGTAGGATGAGAAAAGACGACAGTAGGAACGTTCTCATAATCGAGTTTGCTGTTACGGAATTGATCACCACCAAAGAGACGATCCGAGAGACGACGACCAGCGGCAATAGCAACTAAATCATTCACACACGAGTCAGCGTATCATCTGATGAATTATCCAATCTACATACCAGGAGTCAATTCATAATTGCCACATGCATCACCAAGAGCAAGAACACCCGAAGTAGAAGTATTTTGGTACTCATCCACCACAACATAACCCTTTTCATTGGTCTTGATGTTGGCAGCATCCAAGTTGATGTTCTTGACGTTAGGTGCACGTCCAATAGCCCAAAGAACACAGTCGAATTCCTTGGTGGTAGGCTTGCCATCCTCTTCATATTCAACAATAATGGATGAACCATCAGCACCCTTCTTCAATGCAGTGACCTTGGAATCATAAGCAAATTGAACACCAGAACCTTCCATTTCCTTGAGCAAGTTTTCACGAATGATGGAATCAAAATGACGTAAAATGTGCTTGGTGCGTGAAAACACGGTGGTTTGAGTACCAAGAGCATTGAAAATACCGGCCAATTCAATACCAATGTAACCAGTACCAATGACAGCGACACGCTTGGGTTGTGATTCCAAATCGAAAAAGCCATCTGAATCAATACCGAGTTCGGCACCAGGGATATTGGGAATAATGGGATGGCTGCCAGTAGCAATAAGGATGTTCTTGGCTTCAAGTTCATAAGGTTCGCCTGATTCCGATTCAACGCGTACCGTGTTGGGACTCACAAAACGTGCCCAGCCTTGATGATGTTCCACCTTATCATTGCCCAAGTTACGCTCGTAGATACCATTCAAACGCTTGACATAGGCATCACGCTTGGCTTTCAACTGTCCCCAATCAAATACAGGTTTGCCTTCCACCTTGAATCCATAACTAGGGGCATCTCGAATCGCCTCAGCAATCGAAGCTAGAATATATCATTCAATATCATAGTGTGTGTGTGTGTGTGTATAAACTTACCGGTATTCCACATGACCTTCTTGGGCACACAACCAACATTGACACAGGTACCACCGAGACGATGTTGAGCTTCAATGAGAGCCACCTTGGCTTTGTGAATACCACTAGCACGTCGAGCAGAAGCAAGACCACCGGAACCACCACCAATGACGAGATAGTCGTAAACTTGCTTTGGCATGGGAGGCATAATAAGAATGTAACAAGGAAAGAGAGTTCAAAGAAATACGAAATGGTCTGAAAGCAAAAAAAGCAATGATCAAAGACCGCCACCAATGATACTACGTCCCTATTTTTTCGTCATGTTACTTACGAGATGGTGATTAAGCATGCACTGGAAGATGCATGGATGCTCATGATTGATGTATATAAACGAGAGCTTGTTGAATATGAATCATGATTGACAATAATGCATCATTTCCTCTTGTTTCTCTCGACAACAACGATTGAATAACATGTCCAAATGGCACTATGACCACCACCTTAGATGACTAATCACCGACAATGATGATATTACTGTTCTTGCATTCGTCATTTGCCGTAACTCTGTCCTACGTCCACCTACCAAATGGAGAACAAAAAGACCATCCATCCCCACTTTGGCCTATCGTATGCCACGCATAATTGCTCATTTAGAAGGAAATTCACCTATTGACAGCGTATCCCTTTCTCTGTAGCGAACAATAACACATGTACTTAAAACTTTTTTGAGGATTCATCAATTAAAAAAGAGGGATCAAGGCTTTTATTGTGATATTAATTTGAATGAGACGAGCTAATGTTATGATCCTTCTTTGTCAAGAATGTAACAATGGCTTATACAACCATTGAATGTATTTACGGAACATGGGGTTCAAGATGTTGTCAGTATACTAACAATAGTATTTTATTGAATCTAAAAGAAACGCTCGTATAAAAGCATATCACTGATGAAAGACATAGTTTTGCATAAACTGGATTGGATGGTGTGACTATTCTAATGCGACAGTGTAGATTTCAGCTCCTTTTGTGGAAGGTGCCTTGATTCTTTTCCTTTCTCCTCCTCCGCACGTCAAATGAATGTCTTCAGCACACGACTCGATTCGTTTTACAATTCTTCCGCAAAATGGCCACATTCACATAAGCTTGCTGAAAATGTAAAGTGTTAGTAACTTCATGGCGTGAAATCGGAACCTGACCGCGTTGTTTCTCCATTCAGCTTGCCCAGTGCGGCTTTTACCTTGTTCGCAATGGACGTGCACCCGATACTGTGCGATGTTTTCTCTGCAATGTTGAATTGAGCTCATGGAACAACTCGAGCGACGTTAAAAAACGACATGCCAAAGTTTCACCTAGTTGTGCGTGGGTTGTTCTCCAGTATCCTGATGGTATTCATACTCTCGAAACGACGGATGATACACTTCCTCGAAATCATGAAATGCGTACTGCAAGACTATGGACCTTTTCCAAGAATGCTTATTGGCCACCTGCATCCTACAATAAGAATCAACTACCAGCACAAACCAAGGTAAGGTTTTGATCATTGCTGCGCGCGATCACTAACCTGACTAACCTGCCTTCTAGTTGGCAGATGCTGGTTTTTACTACTCTCCTACTTTGGATTCTCCCGTCAAAGTCACATGCCCTTATTGCCTTGTTTCTCTTACCAAAATGAGCAAAAGTACAAATCTAATGCAAGTTGACAAACAACTTGAAAAAGAGAGAATTAAAACTAACACGTATCTTGTATGATAGGGCAAAACATGAGGAACTTTCACCCGATTGTCCTTACTTTCAATTCACTCCATCTACACGTAGAAGCGAGGTAAGATGATGTATATTGCATGTTATCTAGGATATTAACGCCCAGTATATCGTTTTAGAAAAGGACTGAATCATCGACTTCAAAGGATAACAATACCACCAGATATTCAGGGATCAAACGTAAGTCTAGCACAAGCACAAGTCAATCTGATGAATCAGCAGTACCTGTTGCAAAAGCACCTACACGACCGAGATCAAGTCGTCTTACCGGTGGACAACGAAGTACACGAGATGATGTATCCACAAAACGAAGCACTTCTGTGACATCTACAACACGTAATGTTGTTACGCAAAACAATCGTGCATTATCACAACCAAAAACGCGATCATCTGATCCGACACAACCTGAAGAAGAAATGAAGAACGATGTCGACAGTGATAACAAACGAAAAAGTGGATCAGCAGGGAACAATCTTAAACCATCATTGGATGACAGTATTTGGGATATTGGAAAGGCTTACAGAAAGAAGGAAGCAGCTCGTGCACACAATCCACATACGTATTCCAAGAAAGATCAAGCACGCAATGCACCCATTCTACCAGATACCTTTCGAAAGTTTATCAATGAGAGCTCACAATCACGCGACCCAACACCAGAACCATCCATAGAGGTATTGCAGTACATGATTTCTTGATCCAATAGGTATACTCACCTAATATTATAGGATACCAGCGATTCGAATTCACAGTCGACACGCAAAACAACATTTATCGAACCAGAAACCATCCAACGACGATCTACACGCAATGACAATGATGTTTTCGTCAAACCAGCTGATGTGAAACGCAATATGCTTCGAAAGGAATCCCATGAAAGTTCATCTCAACCATCTCCTGATAACACGACCACCAATTATACTTTGTTGGGATACCCGAATGATCGTCAACATCTTCTCTTTCGCACTTCTACACCCCACGCACACTCTTTCTGGGATGATGATAATGATGATTCAGCGCTTGCTAACATGACATTCTCACCGATTCGACCACGTGACTTCTCGGTCCCATCCTCATTGATCAATACACCACGCACCACAGATACCCGCATACTACCAAGTCCAATCACTACCACCAGTACACGTGAGGATCATGAAACTAATCTGCGTGAACGTTTACGTCGACGTGAACCACCTACATCACCTACATTATCACATGCAAAATCAACACCATTGGAACAAGAGCAAAAACACGTGGCTCTATCAGATGAACCATCCATCAGCGATTCCACTACCGGGATGACTCCTGAAGAACTGGATTTAAGTGTCGATCAATTCTACATGAACCTATTTCAAGAAAACGCACAACCATTACAATGCCTTGGTGAAGAACTTGCATCCAGTCTCGAAAGCCAAGTGAATGACATGATCAATGTGAATGACGAAAATGACAACAGTACTAGCATGAATGATTAAAACGAGCATTTGTATACTCTCTTTTACTGTCAACAATAAAAGTAGGATGCATGTAAATACTTGCTATTTTGGTAATGGTCAATGTGAGGCACATTATTTAGATGGAAGCACTCCCTATCATTCATTATCCCTTATTCTCTCTTTCTCCCTGCATGATCTCAACCATAGACTCATTACATACAGAAAATGATCCCGCTTGCAAGCAATAAATGTGTAATACGGATGATGACGGTTCTTGTTGGAAAGGTGGACTCTATTCATGGTGATGTAGCTATATGAATGGCACATTTAAGCACAGATTTACGTGCATGCATAGTACGCAACCTTTCGAATCTTTCAATAGTGACCGACTGCCAACTCGTTTCTCACTTGATTGCATGTATTGCATAGAATCGTAAGGTTATTGAACCTGGAGAAGGTCGTGGAAATGTCCCATGTAATCACCAAGCATACCAAGGGGGATGAATCTCGGGAAACCATAAAGACAATCAGTGATACGCTCCAAAGAATATGTTGCGAGTGGAAATGCCATAATGCTTACCAAAAGTGCGTGTGCCATTCTATCGTTAAGACGGATTTGATTTGGCCTTGCTTACCAACCCATGAACAATGAATAAAAGCGAATCTGTGCAAAAAAGTGTCAGTGCACCTGTGTTACATGGTCGATTCTCTTGTATAAAAAGAAAACACTCAAAAATTTGTGATACGTGACACATGTTAATGAAGCGTCGTACAACATTAGGAAACTCATGTGGGATAAGCCAAGCAAACGATCCAGATTCACTCTTAACGTTGGCCATGCAAAAAGAACATGCCTTTGGATAAGGTCAATAATAGCACTGACTGGATTGATTACAATCGTCAGGGGATCAGGAAAAGGGGGTGAAAGTGTAAAATGGAGCACGAGGTGGTAGTAGATCCAAGTCAGTGCCCATTATTATGTGTATGTATGTACAATAGGCTCAACCAGAAATAAAAGGAGCACCGGTCAGGGACCCGGTTTTCGCCATTTTATCTCTTTCTCTTTATCCTTTTCATCTAACACGCCACTCTTATGCCTAACAACACCTCTCCTCGTCGTGCATCCTTTCTGGTTACAGAATCGTCATTACCAAGGCGTTCTTCAAGTATTCGTAATAGCAACACTAAAGCCACCGCTGATACTACTTCACGACGCCGATCTTCCATTACTGCCATGACTGCATCCTCTCGTGCTAAACTCAAACAACAGCAAAATGACACAACTGACAAGCGCAACTCTTTAGTAAAGAAAACATCACCTCGTAATCATGCCGAACCCAACTCAGCTAAAAACAGACGCTTGTTGGCTGAACTTGTTTCTGAAAACGATAATCAAAGCACCATACAAGAGGATGGTACCATGTGGAAGGAGTTATTACATATCAAGGAACGTCTTGAAAAGCTTGAAGTGAAAAGTGATGATGATGCCGATGATAGACTTAGTTCTACAACCAGCAGCAGCACTGCAACTACATTACGCACGCCCACATCCGTACCTGCTCAACAACAACCAATGCAAACTCCCCAACGTACTACTGTGCATCAACGTCGTCTTGAGGAAGCTTATCGTCAATTTGAACAACAGCAACCACCCATGTCCCCATTGGTGCGAACAATGGCTAATGTTGTTTTTGAGACGATTAACATGAACCAGCGCTTATGGGCATCTATTCCAAAAGATCTGGATGCACGGTCGTTGGTAGCTTTACAAAAGAGTAGTGATCATCAACTTAGGGAACTGACCATTGCTTTGCAACACATGTCAACACCACTTGCACCACCATCACCACCTACTACCGCTACTACTACACCTCCTTCCTATTATACTCATCACCATCACCAACCACTGCATTATCATCAACACAATAGCCATCTTCCCCGATATGCTTCATCCTACCATGGTGGTATGTCTCCAGCTATACGACCAACCAAAGTAGCTGGCATTTTGGACTATGATTACCTTGCCAGTCCACCCAGTTCAAGTAGCATGACAACTCGTTCCTCTCCACGTTATCAGCTTGAATCTCGTCACAGCCATTTGCTTTATGGCGGCCAATAAGCACGCATGTTTCTATCGAACCCCTTGGTTATCGCTTGCATTTTATTACTTTTACCTTTTATCTCCTAACCATGCATTGCATATCCCCTTCCTCCATCTCCTTTGTTGGTCGCGCCCAGTAATGCCCGCCTTGCATCATCATCATCATGTTCATCATACTGTATACTTTTCGTAGTTTGTTCTCTCCTGTAATGTTATTGCTTTCTTTTTCAAAAAAATGTATCATATTATATCACCACCACTTTACATCAGTGGCTGTTTTCTTTCGAAAATAAGAGGATGACCGCGTGTCTAATTTCCTTTCAGGTTGTTCGCAGTTTTGTGTTGCTTTCCTTTTTACGCATCCACAGTATCACGATCGATCGAGTTGACGCTGATAAGTATGCATTACCATAAACTCCCTTCATCACCGATAACGATGCCAATGTGCTCAAAGTTACATGCTGCATGGATTCACCCTGAACTTGTATTTTATATTCAGCTGAGTGTTTATAGATACCATATTCGAATACATGGCGACCCTCTAGCTGTCGTTGCTTTAGACCAATAATGCTTGGATCCAAGGCATCTCTCCATCGAATTACAAAAGAGAATTATAGAGAGTAGTAATACAGCTGCATCATCTTTGATATCAAGTGGATAATATTACGCAATTGCTTTGATACAAGTCATTTGAAAGACCATGCCATGGCAACAACAGCTGTCATTAAGAAGATTTGGTACAATATGCAATAAAGCAAAATCCCACCTATATTTGTGTTGATATGATCACTGGAGTAATGGATGAAACTTCATTTATTCATCATCATGTCATATGCTTATATTAAGGAAAAGCTTGGATACATTCCTCGCTCAAACATAATCTTGCCTAGTTTTGTATACCATTGTATGGTATTACCACTGTTGTTGCCAAGATGGACCAATATGCAAGTCATCTTTTCTATTGACAACACGGATTATTGTGCTGGACGATGCATTGTTTTTCTCACACAAGCTCCAGCAAAGAAAGAAAGCAAGACGCAATGGAGCACAAAAAGTCATGATATCCCCATGGGATGTGGAGTGGTGTCACCCTATGCCACAAATGTCACAGTTGACAATGACAGATCTCTTTGTAATCGGATGTGATTATGAGCACAAATGATAGATGACCTTGATAGGAATGGGATGTCATTGTTCGATCATGAATGTTACCACCTAATTGGCTAGACCAGTTGCAATACATGTTTATGGTCGACAATCAATCATGTCTACATTCTTTGATGATGCATCACCCAATTAATCAAGCTATACAGTATCCATAGCAACATTTATTCTTGTGAGTACGCCCACAATGCTTATATAAACAAGAATGTTGTTGCCTACTTTACTCGCACACATCTCTCAAGTTTTGTGGTGTGAACTGACATGTGTGAATTTTTTCATTGCTTTCCTACTCCCATTACTATGGTGATGGTGGTCACCATGGTGATATTGACACTTGTAATGAGATAAAGGCGACTGTCATATACACTTGATGAATCCTGTACTCTAAGTGTCTATTTTATTTCTTTCAATGTGGCTACTACTGGTGATACATTTCCGCGAATCTTTTGCATTGGACATCCGAAAACGCTTCCCATGGAGCACACTTATGCAGCACACGTAAAATGATCGTCATTTTATGCAGCCAATTCGGAATTAGCGAAACGATTGCATTTGTATCACATCTACGGTCCACACCAGTTTCTCGTTATAGTGTGTGAACGAGAACAGTATCCAAAGCTGATTCATGATGTGATTTATATAGTGCGTCGGCAGCTTAGTGTACTAAACGGAGCCATTCGTTAGCATATAGAATCCAAGACGCGGGACATTGTGACACTTGAGACGCCAATTGAGCTCGTTTTTTCCGGGGGTGCAAATGTCGACGTGGACGCGAGGAATTTATACTGCTGACATGTTCTTTGTTTACCCATGCATTGTTGTCATCATGTCTCTTATGATTCATTTATTACCATCTATGTTCTATGACACATGGAATATTACACACATGACACTTTAATGGGCGCAGTATATGCCAAGAAGATGAAGCACGTCTTTGAACGAAGAAC
This sequence comes from Lichtheimia hyalospora FSU 10163, assembly GCA_025094155.1. Taxonomy (NCBI): domain Eukaryota; kingdom Fungi; phylum Mucoromycota; class Mucoromycetes; order Mucorales; family Lichtheimiaceae; genus Lichtheimia; species Lichtheimia hyalospora. The sequence continues at coordinate 36,749 of PTRB01000194.1, forward strand.
CCAACGAAAGAACAAGCGTTGCTGAAGTTGATTTTTCCGAGTGAACGATGATTGCTCCGGTTTTACTATGATGACCGGAAATCTAAAGCCAGGCTATGGAAACAGCGGTGTGGAGATGATGGGGGGATGAAAGAGAGAGTGTGCTCTCAGACCCCCACACCACTTGTCAGCCAACTTCTTTTTCTTCTCTTGTTGAATCCTTACTGCTACATTTAAGAGGGTAAGCAGTTGTGTAACCTTATGCGAACGGAGTTACTCATAATCAACCATTTTATTTCTTTTTGACATTACACTACTTTGTTGATCGTGAAAATCTTGGTCATGACGAAATTACTTTACGACAGAATCTCGGCAAAAGCTACAGCAGTCTATTCTATTCAATCTACAGTAGCTGTTCTTTGAAGCAGTACCTCTTACAAATCACCTAGACAACAAGCTATTGCGGGGCTTCAAGTCGTCATGTCACAAAGTATGTAGGATCCCATTGTTGGGGAAATGTTGAGCTTAACCTTATTGTTGTATATTGATAGCACCGCAGCAACCGCAAGATCCATCTTCTTCTTCTTCAGGATTTCAACAATGGATCGAGCAAGAACCATCCAATCGCTTTGTGCCACCACGAATACTTGAATTTACACCACAGTCTGGCATGGAAACCGATACCCTACGCATTACGCTTGCATTGGCTGATCTTCAACTAATGCCAATGCTTCGTATTGCTATTGGGTCTTGTATCTCTCCTACGCGTCAGACACTTGTCAATACAGCAGCGAATTATGTTCAATTACTGGCTCCTGTTCCTAACTGGCAAATGACACGTGCACCCGATCGTTCAAGAACACCCATTTATGTCGTCGTTTGCAATCAACAACAGCAAGTCATTGATAATTGGTTCATTGCCTATTTCACATATGATTATTCAAGGAAACGATCTTCAGCTGAATATGAAGCATTCACAAGCCAACCCACATCTGCACCTGCTGGTGCACCTAAAAGAACAAGGCGTGCTGAATCTATTTCTTTACAGCCAGGTAGGGTAATATTATATTATCAAATGGATTAAGTGACTCATACAATATAAAGATCCAACTGCAACTTATATGATGCCTCCTACAGCAGGATATGGTGGCTATCCAGGTTATTACGGATTACCATCGTCACCTTACATGAGCCAATATGGACAAACACAAACTCAACCTTCCACTGGTGGTCAACCCACCATGGCACAACGATCACCACGTGGATATTATGAAGGTAAATAACAAGATCATATATTGGATTGTGTATCATGGCTAATATGCATACGTTGATAGGGACAACAGTAACTCCAGCACAAATGATGGGATATCCCTATCGTACATCATCTTTATCGGCTGAAACAGGAATGGGATATCCTACTGAACCAAGCATGTTATCACCTACTGATGATGCCACGGCAGCAGCAGCAGCAGCAGCAGCGGGTATATCAATGGGACAAATGCCACCACAACAACAACAGCAAACGAGTAGTGGTGGAATGATGCCTGGAACCCATCCTCCTAGTGCAGGATCACCTGGTATGCAACCTTATATGATGCAACAACCTGCAGAAACAACATCAGGTACTACCACATCCGCCAGTGCTCAATATCTTGCACCTGCTCCTCATCAACAACATAACATTGCACCTGCACCTGCACCTATTGCAACATCGATTAGTTCATCAATTCCAGGTGGTGGTCCTCCATCAGCAACTTCACCAACAACAGCAACAACACCTGTTAGTGCTGGAGCAAGTGGTAGTGGGTCCTATTATGATCCCTATGCACATATATTAAACAAGGCCAATTTGCATGTGGAAGGCAATCTGGATGATATGTTGCATAATTGGACTGAAGAAGAATGGATGAATCAACGACGCTTGGTACGATTCTGGCGACGACAAGAAGGCAATGAAGTCATTTGCAGTTTCACACCCATATCACAAAGTGAACGACCCAATCAACAAAACATGATTGTAGTATCATGCATTTATTGGAAGGAGAGGGATGATTATTATATCACTTCTGTGGATTGCATTTATTTGCTTGAAAGCCTGATTGCTGTGCGTTTTACCGTTGAGGAAAAGAACAGAATACGTCGAAATCTGGAAGGCTTTCGTCCATTGACTGTGAGCAAATTAAGACAAGATAGTGCTGAATTCTTTAAATTGATCATGGCGTTTCCCAATCCCAAACCGCGCAACATTGAAAAAGACGTCAAAGTGTTTCCTTGGAGATCCTTAGGCATGGCACTCAAGAAGATTATCAGCAAATATACAGCAAGTTATAGCAGTACTGCAAGTGTTAATCTTGAAGCACTTGGGTATTCGGGTGGTGATGGTGGTAGCACGAGTACGACAACAACGGCAGGTGCACCACAGGCTGGTTCATCGAGTGTGTCTTCTGATCCAAGTGAAGAAGCATCAGCCACCACCACCCGATGCTTGAGTCCTTTGTTCTTTGCTTATTATTCTACATAATCTATTTTTCTTACACTCTACCCACTTAATGTATACATATTTATTATAGAAAATTAATCACACACTCACAACGCACACACAACGCCCATCATCTATTGTAGTGTCTAATATGTCTTTCTCTACGTCTACACCAGTAAAAGTAATAGGTATTATAGTCATATGACAAAAACATCGTTATTTGTATTGGCATGGGTTCTTGTACAAAGACACGGATATATACAAAAGAAGCCTAGTGATATTCATGTTTCACATGAATCACGGCATTTATGCCGGGAAATTCATACCCAAGCCCATCACCATTTACACCTTTCTTTTTCCTATTGTGAATCATGCCAGTAACTCGACGACCTTCTAAAGCCATATATGACTTTATTGTGATTGGTGGTGGATCTGGAGGGATTGCTACTGCAAGACGTGCTGCCAATCTATACTCTGCTCGTGTGGCACTGGTCGAAATGCATGGTGTGTTGGGCGGAACATGCGTGAATGTTGGTTGCGTGCCAAAGAAAATTATGTGGAATGTTGGTATGTGATTCATGTATGCTTGGGACTGTATATATATATATATACTCATATGCTATTCAGCTACCTTTGCCGAAACGATACGCGAAGCAGCTTCATGCGGATTCAAAACTGTCGAACCAGTAGCTGATTGGAACTCTATCAAGCATAAACGCGATGCTTACATACGTCATTTGAACGGAATTTATGAAAGAAACCTTGAAAAGGCGAATGTTGAACATATCCATGGTCATGCTGAATTCGTGGATGATCATACCATTCGGGTGAGAGAAAATCCAGATGATACAGGATATGATGTGGTAGCTACCAATATCTTGATTGCTACTGGCAAGTAATCATAATAGGATGGATACGGTTTGCTCAAGCCAGTACTAATACATGTATATAGGTGGACATGCCGTCATTCCCAATGTGCCTGGTGCTGAACTTGGTATTGACTCGGATGGTTTCTTTGCATTGGAACATCAACCCAAGCGCGTTGCTGTGGTGGGTACTGGGTACATTGGTATCGAATTGGCTGGTATCTTTCAAGCACTCGGATCCCAAGTTACTGTTTTCTCACGTACTAAGAAAATCTTGCGCAAGTTTGATCCCATCGTGCATGAAAATATGATGAATGAAATGTCCAAATCGGGTATTCGCTTTGTCACGGATGCTAGCGTAAAAGGTCTTTATCGCACAGACTCGAATGGCATCTGTGTGGATTATGGTGGCGAAGGGATTGAAGTGGATTGTGTTATTTGGGCTGTGGGTCGTAAGCCTAATATACAAACTCTTAAATTGGAAAATGCCAATGTCAAAACGAATGCCAAAGGATTTATCCAAGTTGACAAGTATCAGAACACAAGTCAGCAAGGCATTTATGCAGTTGGTGATTGCTGTGGCAAATTTGAACTCACTCCTGGTAAGAAGCAATACTGATGTAACATGGAGCTGATGATGTTAATGCATGTGATATAGTGGCTATTGCTGCTGGTCGTAAGTTAGCTGATCGTCTTTTTGGCAGTGCACCTTGTTTCTTGGAATATGAAAATATTCCCACTGTCATTTTTGGCCATCCTACAGCTGGTTCCATTGGTTTAACTGAGGATGAAGCAAGGGAACAATACGGTGAATCCATCAAGGTGTATCAAACTCAATTCACCAACTTGTATTATGCTCTCTTGGACCACAAGCAAGCTACAGCCTTTAAACTTATTGTCCAAGGACCACAAGAAAAGATTGTAGGCATGCATTTATTTGGAAGGGGAGTGGATGAGATGTTGCAAGGTTTTGGTGTAGCTATACGGTAAATGATATTGATGGTGGATCACTATCATGGTGAAAACTCATTTTATGCTATTAGAATGGGTGCTACCAAGGCTGATTTTGATAATTGTGTTGCCATTCACCCCACATCAGCAGAAGAATTAGTAAGTGTCCTCTACTATGATACAGGATATCATGATTGCTAATACTCGAATATAATCAGGTAACACTAGTCTAATATGGATCAAATAATAAAAATGACAGGGTCACATGTGTTATATGGTTGGGTGTGTGCGTGTGTGTATCCATGGACAATGGTGACATATCCCGACGACAATGCGACTGTGCATGCCGTGTAACAATCATCCGTAAATGTGTCTCCTCTCAGCTAGGGGGTTCATGTTCTTTGTATTCAACCGCGTCCCTAATGTCAATGAAAGATTCGTCCACATCGTTTCAAGAACAACCACCACCTAACCGACTTCGTCCTTATTACACTCCTGGTTTACACCACCAACACAACTATACTTCGTTACCTTCCAATGACACCATTCCAGGTCATACTCCACAAGTCTTTGATAATGAGGAATCGCACTTGAAGAACACCACCATTGCTAAATTCACAAGCTTTGCTGCTTTCAAATACTTTATGACAATGCTTACGAGTCCCTTTGAAGTTGGTACAACGTTGCTTCAAGTCCAGTATGCACCACATGAAAGTGTAGAAGTTATTGCTTTCCGAGAAAGTAAACACGAGGATGTCACTATGAGCCACGTATGTATATCAAGATCTACATTAGAGCATATAAACTAATCCATGGATTGGAGGTGTAGCATGATTTATCAAGTACTTCCTCTTCGGATGAAGGTGATGGTTTCTTTGGATCTCGTCCTCACAATACAACCAATCGATCAACACTCAAAAGTCGATTCTCCAATGATCCTATTGCAACAAGTGTCTATGATGATAAACACAGACCAGCTCACCAAATGGCTCCCATGGATGGTGGTGTACTTGATATACTAAGTCGTATTGTACGGCAACCAACAGAAGGATGGAAATCTCTATTCAAAGGTTCAATATATATACATACATTCATAATGAGACATGACACTCATCATTTTATATAGGTCAACGAGTGACATGGATCCATGAAATACTATGGGGTCTTTTACAACCTGGACTCCAGAGCATGTTAAACGACGTGTTTGGTCTTTACGATGATACCATTCCATTAAGCCATCTCGATCGAATTGCACCCAATATCATTACATTAGTAGCAAGTCATATTGTCGTCGGCGTATTGCTTAGTCCTTTAGAAATCATTCGCACAAGGTATATTATATGCACTCATTGTTCCTAAGCATAATCACTCATGGTTGTTTAATATAGATTGGTCGTACAGTCAGCATCCCCTCTTTGTTGCAAATATAAAGGTGTCATGCACGCATTTTCCACCATGTGTCGTGAAGAAGGCGGGATCCGCAGCGTATATTTATCCAACAACAATCTCGTACCAACTGTACTTTATCACACCATCCGCCCATTATTAGCCAGCAGTGTACCCATTGTGATTGACCGTATGTTGGGTATCACAGCAGCGGATGCTCCAGTATTATATGGTGCTGCGGAGCTCGCTATTCGTACATTGGGTTTACTGGTTACTTTGCCATTGGAAACCATCCGTAAGCGATTACAATGTCAAGTGGTGCGTTCAACATCAACTGCTGCTGTCATTGCACCATTTCACACTACCGTGGCTATTCGTCCTGTTCCCTATAATGGCATATTGGATGCGCTGTATAAGATTATGAAGGAAGAAGGAACTCGGATCAAGAAGAATGACTCGAAACAGTTCATCACCTCAATGGAACTGTCAAGTAGCGATAGTGATGAGGATGAGGATGATTTTATGATCCAAACACAACGACAACAACAGCAACAGAGTGCAAGTGCATGGGGTATTCGTGGCCTTTACAAAGGATTTGGAATGCAAATGGCAGCCAATGGCATGGTGTTTTTATTTCATGTCTTGAATGGAATCGATGAAGGCAAGTTTCTTACTCGCTTGCATACATATGCATAAACTGATGCGGATTTTTCCTTGTAGAGGATTTGAATGGGTTATCTTATTAGATACTTAGTTATCGTTTATTCATCATAATAGAATGGCATTACTGTTTCCAATATCTGGGGTGCGAGTTACAGTGATGTGTAATGGATTATGAGATGTAAGAGATTCGGATGCCAAAGGAGCGTGTACATAAAGTGTATCATCATCATCAAATCGTTTTACACTGGATCGTCTTTTTCTGGTGCAAAATGGCTCATCCTTCAATGAACGCAACAACAATGTACCACATGTTCTTTGTCCAAAATTATGTGCATGCTTTACTTGAAATATTGCAAATCGTCTTTATTTCCAACATATTACATTAGAACATGCATTCACTTTGATAATATAAACATATTGCATACTGTTAAATCGATTGGTCATTAGGCCCTTCCTCATCAGTCGAGCATTCAATTTCCACATAGAAAACATCCTCATCATCGCCGTCGCTCGATTCTTCGGCTCCCAAGTTGACACTTTCATCATCACCAAAAATTTGGCTTTCCAGATTGGGGATTTCCTTGTCATTGTCTCCCAAGTTTTTATCATCATGGGAAACCACATTCACTGGATCTTGATCAGCTTCCTGTGTGTACAACAAGATGGATTCCCTGTACACCTGGAGCTCTCTTTCGTGCCGCTCCCTGTTTTCCTCGGCTCTTTGCCTGTAAACCTAATAACAATCATAACGTGTCAAAGGTTACACGTAATAATCACCATAAGAGTTTACCTCCTTTTGTTCTAGAGTCAACTTGTTCCATTTTTTTGCAATCAATGTCACCACGGCGTTCATATTGGAATCCTCCCCCAACTCTTCCCTGGCTGCTTCCATCTCTGCTTGGATAAAGCAAAAATATGCTGATGTAGGCACTTTGGTTGTTGCTCGTGTGTCATTGATTTTCCTCTTCTTGGAAGCTGACTCTCCATCGGTTTGACCGCGTAACTCTATCAGTCTGCTAAAGTTTTGATTAAGCACGCGGCACATTCTAGCAATCTAGAGATAAAGGATCCACACATATGTCAATTCGTGTATCGTATAATGGGGAGTGGAATACTCGCCTTTTCGTTTCGAGAGGAGGACATGAGGATTGGGAAAAAGAGAGGAAAGAGAGCACGATGATCCCATTAAATCGGTTTTATTGACATCTGCAATGCAGGTGGGTGAGTGGGTGAATTGGCGAGTTGATGGGTTGATTTTTCTCACCAGAATCAACACGCTTTTCTCGTCTTATAGATGACATGTGACCATCACCTGCATACCAGGATTCATACTAAGGTTATACGCTTCTGGATATTTTATTTCTTGCAATGTGTATGATGCTAATATATTTGAAAAAGATAAACTACTCTTAGACAATGACAGCCATAACATGATCCAGCATCTTGTCACAAGTTGCCAAGTGTTGTTTCAACAGCAGCAGAGGGATATGTGGCAATACCTGCCACGAGTTTCACAGAATACACGTGACGCCATCAAAGACAAGATACTTACAGCACGATCATGCATCTAGAAAGGATACATTATGATTAGCGATCATGGTGCAATAACACTTGAATGATGCTTATCTTTGATGATAGTGGAGTGATTGAGCATGCTGTGAAAATAAACGCGAGTTGCTGGCATTGTTTCACCTAAAGAACACTATCAAATGCATTAGAATGATACTTGAATCTCGATAATCACAAGAGTGCTCAAAGTAACATACCAGCAGATGCATTTGAATCCATTGTAACAATGCTTGTATGACCAGCATAATGATACATGATAGAAAGCGCAACACCAGAGAATGCCGATCTACCAATCTATATGTCTATGTATGCGTCTGCCATCCATTGCATTCAGGTTTCCGCTAGCATTGTCGATACTATCGACCTGGGAGCAATCAATCATCGCCAATCACTTGCACTATAAGAAAATATTATCGCGTATATCTCAGTTGCTTGTGATTCAGAAACGCTGGGTTCGTAGGCCAGAATGATCAGCGTGCCTGAAAGTACCTTGTGTCCAAACGAGAGATGGTGTTCTTCATTTCAAGCCATGACCGATTGTTCCTGCCAGCCAAAAGCTGTCAGGTGGTCCTCCAAGAATTTTTTTTTTCGACAGCCCAAAATTTTAGAGGACCACCGATCCCAGTTGGCTGGTGCGAACATGGGGTGGATCGCTCAATCTACATTGCAAGCCTGATACTTTGTCATGAGGTGCTTTTGGGATGTTGGAGCATTTCTGCCTAAGTCATTGATTTAGGCTGATGTATGACAATTTTGAGATAAAAGCGATTTTATGTTATAAGAGCATGGTCTATAATAAAGTGGTCTTTGTTGGTTGTTGAGCATTAGAAAGGGACTTGAGGAAGATGCACAGGGCTACTTTGTGTAACAAACTGAAAGGACAAGTTGGGATCTCAATGCTATTGGTCAATGTGTGCATAAAGAGTAGTAGGGCGTGTGTGTGGAAATTAACGAGTGCCTCTCTACTTTAACATGTTGCCATTCGCGCCATGCATTGAAACATGTATGTTAAAACTTGCTCTTGTTGCTGACAAACAATTTGTATTAACATAATTACGAATATTAGTAGGCAGGGTGCAGTGTGTTCTGCAGAAGGAGCTTTGTAGCTAAGGTGACTCTTTCGTTGCTATGTCGCTCCAAGCTTTGTACAATACGTACATTCAAAGACCCTATGTTGCATTTGAACTTGTTCCATTAACGATTTAGCTGGTATGGATGTCAAGACTGATCCCAAAGCACTGACTCATTTGGCGTTGCTTCAGCTTACAATGGTCTGATTTTCAGCAAGCAACAAGGTCCTTATGTCGGCTTGTGTACCATGTATACTGTACATGGAATGGTGTTATATGAAAAGGCAAGTAGAGTGAAAACAATGAAAAGTGGTTTATTATATGTGTTAATAAGGATGATACTATGATTGAATAGTGTTCAGCAAGCAACAAGGTCATTTCTGTTGGCTCATATACCACACCAGTATCAAGAGAAAGGAATGATGGATTATGTCTGAAAAGGCAAGTAGAGTGAAACAATGAATACTGGTTTATTGTATATGCTAATAAGGGTGATGTTATTGTTAAAATAGTTTCCAGATCAGGCGATGCAACATTCGGCATCCTGTTCTTGGGTTCGATTCCCAGCCTGTAGCTAGTAGCGTAGCGCGTCATCTGCACTAGTTGATGCTGTGTACGTGTCACCTTATAAGGGTTATAAAGTTAGAAGATTAAACAGTGTATGAGCATCTTGTAAGCGTTACAAGCAAAACATGCATGTTGACACAAGACCCCTTAATGCCGATGCGGAGAAATGCATGTCTGTGCACAGCTGCACATGTACGACTATGCCTGTCATTACTATTTTGGAAAGTCGATCAATTCAACGTTAATCATACGTTCGCACAACATGTAGACAAGTGTAATATGTAAAAGAGCTTGAATGCTCAATATTATACTAGACAATCAGCAGCTTTGCTTTCAATTCATAATAATGAACATGATACTGAACTGAGAATGGACGTTACATGAACAACTGTACGATATATTTTGAGCAAGAGAAATACGTGCATCATATGGTTCGTGATTTCCCAATACTCGTCCCAACGCTTGATTATGATTTGACAACAAAGAAATAAATCCACTTTCCATGATTGAATCGTACAGAACAGCGCAATTAACATATTTATAATTTGTATTTTCAACAGGACAAACGAGGATACATTTATACAGTCGTTTTTCTTCATTTTTAAAACCATTAATCCTTGATCTTCTTGGTACCACGGAGCAAACCGGTTCTTCTGGCAGCAATAAGACCAACCTATCAGGTGCATATATCGGATTAGAAAATGCATAAACCCAAATTAAAAATGATCTTACCTTTTGACCAGCAGGTGAATCACGAGCCATAGTAGAAGCCTTACCAATGTGTTGATGGTTACCACCACCGTGAGGATGGTCCACAGGGTTCATAGCAACACCACGAGTACGGGGCCAGTTGTTGCGCTTAGCCTTAGCAGCATGATAAGCACGACCAGCCTTCAAAAGGGGCTTGTCAATACGACCACCACCGGCAACGATACCAACAGCAGCACGGGAAGTGGAAGGAACAACCTTCTTGGAACCAGATGGAAGACGAATACGGGTTTTGCCATCTTCACCATGGCCAACAATAGTTGCATAGTTACCGGAAGTACGTGCAAGAGCACCACGATCACCATACTTTTCCTCAACATTGCAAATAACGGTACCTTCAGGCATGGAAGAAAGAGGAAGAACATTGCCAATAGTCAAGCTTGCCTTCTTGCCACAGTAGACGAACTGGCCAGTGTACATGCCTTCGGTGGCAATAAAGGTCTCAGTGCGAAGCTTGTACCTATAAAGGAAAATGGTCCATTGAATATCGTTATATATATATACATATCGAATGCTGAATATTTACTTGTAAGGGTCACGGAAGACAACCTAATAAAAAAGATGTTTTAGTTATGCTATGTTGGATATATATGGATGATAAGCGTATTCTCTTTACCTTTGCAAGAGGAGCACCACGACCAGGATCGTGAATAATCTCCTTTACAAGACCACGAATGTAACCATGGCGTTCAGCATAGTCGGCAACACGGAATTGAGCAGCGCCTTTGCGACCGACGGTGTGGGCCTTGAAGATGCTGCCAGCACCCTTTCTCTGAGCACGAATAACACGACCCATTGTCTATAATGTCGATAATCCATCGTTTAATTCATGCATCCATTATCATCCATTCGTTATATTGATCCATCGATCCCCTCCATCTATGTTGTTGTTGTTCATGGTTGGGTTGATCGAGTGTGGAACGTGCTGCTGACCTTGTGAGACTAGATTGAGAGAGGAGGAAGCATAATCACTTCTTGCCAAGGTAACATAAGCCGTTGGAGCCCCGACTTGTTAATTTCAATATCATCTCACATGATCTAATGTCATTGTTGACAAGCACATGCATACATCCCATTGATAGTATTCTAACAATCATCGTTATCTTTATTATATATGCAATCGTGTATTCCTTTTACTAGGTTCAATGAAAGGGTCGCTCTATGGGAGTTATATTCGTCGCTATAATAGGAACACCACTGACTGACTTTTTTTGAATTTCTTGCGCTGTGCTACTGCAAGTTCTCCACTTGATACTTCTTCCTGATGCAGCATCGCCAACTGATCCAACTGCTCACACGCGCTGAATCAGCATGTCGTGCTTGGGATAAGCAGCAATCGCTGTCAGTTTCATTACTTTTATCGCTATCCAACATTATTGCACAACAAAGAGCCACTCTAGACCAGCGCTTCAACTTCGACGTCAATATCAACCACTTGACATACAAGCAAGCACGCTCATTTGAAGATGTATTTGAAAAGCTGATAACAACATTGAATGCCATGGATGATATTGTGCACGATTTATACATGTTGGAAAACGAAGCAACCAAGCATTTGACGAAAGCCATGCCTGAAATGTTATCAGCAAAATCAAAACCGATGGCACCTTCAACCGAATCATTAATACAAACAGCTGCTGTACGCCCACATGAAGTATGTGAATACATTGCTGATTTACATTACACCTATAAAAAGGAATTGCAACACAAAAGAATGTGGATGGATATGTTACCAGAACGCGTATCAAGACCTGAACTATTCGATGATTTACGAGAACGGTGGCAGACACAACCTTATCTCAAACTAGACTTGATCGATGAGATCAGTGATCGTATCAAGCTTTATAAACAAGTGCACAAGGTTTTGACATCGACCGACTAACTACCATGCATCATTTATATACCACATTCACATCCACATTCAAATACACTCTTCATGACCATCATCATCATTTGATATATTGTACAATCGAGTAAAGAGATGCCATAATTTGGATATTGTTATACGTATGAAATGTTGTGTGGGTGGGTGGGTGATTGTGTCTATTGTCATAACTCGAATGTAGATTATTTGCTTGCACTGGGTTGTTGTTGCTGGTATTGCATTTGCAGTTCGGCAATCTCGGCCTTTTTCTTTTCTGATTTGGTTGTCAAGTCCTTGAGCTGCTTCTCGATACGTTCACTAGTAACCAAGCAACCATGTTAGTCTCGTGTCAATTCCTTTCCTTGACTCCCATCTTACATTTCCTTTGAAATAAGTTCCAATCGATTCTTAACATTGGTTTCTGCTTCAGCCTTCTCTTGCTTGACGAGAACAGGTCCAATAAGCTTGTACACGTTCGCATCTCCTTCCAAGTGCTCAAATTCCTAAAAGACAATGAATAACTATAGAATCAGCACCCGTTCATCTATCATTAAACGCGTTATTACCTTGCGAACAACTTCATTCTCTTGCTGTTGGGAATCTAATCGTTGTCGCGACTCGATGGCACTCGATAGTTCTAAAGTACTCATTAGCTCGATCCAAGTCATCCAGTCCACCTTTGAAGAATAAAAACCAACCTTTTTGCAACTGTTGGAAAGCTTTCGATTCAGCTTCGAGTTTGGCTTCAAGTACTGACAAGGAACTCATTTTCGGAAAAGGGGAAAAAACGTAAAGCGTGCAAGTTGGTCGACAGCTTGAAAATTTAAGAACTACCGCTGCCAGCTGTCATCCACTACATGAATCTCCCTTTCTGAAAAAGAAATTACCCTTCGTTTATTACGCTCATACACGCTTGTTGATTTGCTACCATCTAGCTGCCTTTCATACCCTTCATAGTAGTATACCGCATATATGTTCGTTAGCCATATCACCAATGCTTGTTTCCTAGAGTCATGTCATCAAAGTAGCCCCACATTTATCACAGTAGTATTTCAATCAATCATGATCTTACAAGTAGACTTTGCTCGTATAAATGCTGCCGCTCTAGCTATTATACATGTCACAATAAAGCATATAGAACATACATCATTGTATGCCATGAGAAGATATGTTGCAAAGACACCAAATGCAAACAACCACACCCGGAATGATGTTACACCCTTGCTTGGAAAGCAGATTGGAAGCTTAGTTTAGCCTTAACATCAGCGTACATGGCCGTTTACTGACGTACCGTTTCGTTGTCACCATGAAAAATAGGATGGCAAAGGTGTTAGGCGTTGGTTTGGATAGCGTGAAATGGATGAATTGATTTACAATAAACACTCAGTGTAAAAAATGTGTTTGATGGAAAGGTTGTGAAAGGGTAAAAGGGATGTATGATGGGCAAATTGTGAAGGGATTAATGGATAACGACTGGATACGTGGTTGAATTGATAAAGTAGTGAGTACCAGACACCATACAGTATCAAAAGAGAGCTGTGTAAAGGAACAAGGATAACGGCGGAGTGGTTCGAGTAGAACAAGAATGAGGGTGATCTTTATTCGAATAACGTCAAATCAATCCAGAACACATTCAATTAATCTATGCCCATCCCTAACCATCACTACCCACTGAGACAATACATTAAAAATGCACAACATTTATTCGATCACACTAATCTTGACATTTTCAATGAAAGGCAGTATACACGATAAGCATTCCGACTAGTAGGCATTCCCATCCTTTCTTATTCCTTTATCCCTGTTCCTGCTCCTGTTGGAAAGCACCTAGTATGTTCCACGTTTCCACCTTGCTTCCACCATCCACACCAACCTTCACAGCAAACAGGATGTCGGACTTTTTAAGAATCTTGGCCAACGGTACAATCTCAGTTACTTTGACATCAAATTAACTTTGATTGACCCTCCCGAATCATTTTATTCTGTTTTCATCGTGTTCTGCGTTGCATCTGCTGCATTATGACATCAAATATAATGGGTTTTTAAGCATCTTCTTATTTTGGAAATTTGGTGGTATATATATTACCGCGCGGGCAAAAAAGTAGGAAATCAATCCAAAAGCCTAGCTAGCTCAATTGGCAGAGCGTGAGACTCTTAATCTCAAGGTTGGGGGTTCGAGCCCCCCGTTGGGCTGTTCAACTCATAATTGAGTTGAATGTTTTTTTTGTTGTTTTTCGGATTTGTCGTGTCGTATCCGTAATCTGTGCTGGTAATCCACTGGCCAGAAAGTAGGGTAGACTTAGAATATGTCGGTCCAATATCTGAGCTGGTAAACCAATGGCCAGAGATAGATCAACTAGGATAGTGAATCAAGTACAGAATATAAGATGATGTTTATTGCTTAAAGATGAGGGGATATTTATATTGTTTGGCTATCTATAATCATGTGGCGAAGTATAAGGTGGGCTTGGAAGTGTGGTGGTATAATCAGGCTTTGCATGATTGTCATAAAAAGGCAATGTGGCGCCATTCGGTAAAATGGCTTGCCGAGCATAAAGCTGCGACAATACCCCCTCTCCAGATTGTTGAT